>JAJOZX010008456.1:0-20000 GCA_023014485.1 Bathynomus jamesi
AATTTGTAATTCTGTGCATCTAGATGCCTTTTCAGGCAGTTGATAATGAAGATGATTACATCATTAAATTGGGGCAGGTCAGCAGTATTATTGATGAGTTGGATACGACATGTGTAGCTATTATTGGTGACTATGATGCTAATGTGCTTGATGATAATTCTTTGTTTAGCAACCACTTAAAAGCCTTCTGTGAAGATAACTTGACCCTTTCATCCATGTGTAGTAGGGTGGAGCGTTTTTTTTGGGGGGGGGGGGGTCACGTCACAAGCTTTTGAAACATGGTTCGTAATAGTGTAGAAAATGTGTTATGACCTGAAACAAAGTGTGTATTACATTTGTAGCCTCCTACATTAATATCTTCAGGTGCCAATCTCACTCCATATTTATGAATATATTGCGAAATTGTAGTGATATTTAGAAAAAATAGACAACTGGAAATTTATTTGTAACTTTTGAATTATGGATTGTAATAGTGTGGAGAATGGACCAAAACCTTATAGTAAGTGCGTTCTAAAGTTATAGCACCTTAACTTAATGTCTTCAGGTGCCAATCTTACTCCAAATATGTAGATTTATGGCAAAAAAATAGCAATATTCAGTAAAAGGCATAAATGGGAAGTTCTATGTAAGTTTTGAATTAAGATTCCTAATAGTGCGCAAAATATGCTGTGACCTGATACTAAGCACGTATAAAAGTTGTAGCCTCCTAAGGATACATCTCCAGGTACCAATATTATTACCTAAATTTATGAATTTATTCTGAAAAAAATGGTATTTTACAGACAAGTGATATAAGGAAATTTAACTGATTTAAATATTGAGTTTTTCGATGAACGGAAATAGCTTTTATATTATTTGCATTGATTTTTTATTTCCAGATAATAAATTGGTTCCATAAATACAGCTCTTCGTTCATTCTGACTCACGTAAATTCGTATACAGCCCGAATGATCCAGAACTCACCACGAGGAGGTGGCTGTATGTTGAGTTCCACCCATGCCCAACCTTATCCACCCAACTATATGGACATGATTTATGTAATGAAAACTTTAGTCAATATCTAATTATATTCGAAATTCAGATTTGGTTTCAAATGAGGGGCATCATTTTCCTTGCTACCATTCTCGATCGAATATATCCGTCTCTAGATCCTGCTCCACACACAGCAGACGATGCTTTTGTAACTAACTTGATAACTCGTTCAACAGCTTGAGTATGGCATGGCATCTTGTTGAAATCCTTCACTTCTCTATTAGCAATCATTGTATCAATTTCATCGTCGGAAACACAATCACGCGTCGTTGGAGGTTCAGTTACTGCGATGTCATGCCAATTAATCATGTTTGTGTAGTCTGTGGCTTCGAAATTTAACTTTGGGATTTTAAAGAGTCTAAGATTTTTTCCACGATATTGTTCTCTAGCTTTCTTTATTCTTCTCCATCCAAATACTCTTACATGGCTACGCTCATCTTGTATCATGCTCAAAAGTATGTTTTCTGGATGAGCGAAAAATGCATTTCTTTGGATTACTGGTTCAATAACTGCTCGAACAGAATCGTTCAACATTCGGGAATACTGAATAGTTTTGAAAACATTAGGAGCTCCATATGCAACTGATTTGCTTTGTTTGATTGTAAACCACATTGGGATATATACGTGCATAACATACGAAACCAAATTTTTCAAATCATCAGAAGGTTCAGGTGTAGCTACGTATAATCTCAGAATACGATTTGCAGTGGTTAACCACCTAGAGTCCTAGAGTGCACCATCTTGCCGGGATTTCGTCTTGATAGGTCAGTACTACACTCGCCAATTGAAACGGCTTGATAAATATCAAACAAATATTTTTGATTCGTGCTCAAGTCGTCTTTGTCAATAGATGGAATTTTAACTTCGATTTTTTCGAAATGAACAACTGGAAGTGTTTCACATTTCTGCAATTGCTGGCCAATGATGCCAAGAAATTCACGAGGTCCAGTGGTTTTTCCATCCAATTTCTCCATGAGGTGGCGTAAAGGAAGCTCATTTGCATGTAACTGACACACAATCCATTGCAAAGGTCTATTGAGATGTATTTCCATAAGCCGAATGACCACCTTTCGCTCCTGTGTTCACAGCAGTTCTATCACATCCCATAGCAACTAAATTTGAAAAATCAACGTTATGTGTATTCAAAAAATCGCATATTCCTTTACATATACTTTTAGATGTCCCAGATTCAGAAGTAAAGTGCCCTAGATACACTTGGTCTGGTTCTGCTACCAAGGTTACGTGCTCTTCCACAGCAACTTTACGATAAAATTTAGAACCTTTCTGTTCTTGGACAATAGTTTTATCCTTGCGACCGTCAAAATAAGTACTCATAATTGTTTTTCCTAGCGCATCCTGTTGAAGCTCATCACGTTGATGCTTCCTAGCTCTGCGCACTTTACTGCGATCTATTACCAGGGATGGATCAGGCTCAGATGTTTGTTTAATGTCGTGCAAAACAGAACTTGTTATTATGGCAGCTGCTCTATCTGAAATACCTGTACGATCACGAGCTTTTGCAAGTGAAGGGAAGCGTAATCGCTTCAGAGATTTTATGTTTCGACTTTTTCCGCGTTCGCTTCTGATGCGTTTCCATTTTACGGAGATTGGCTCATCAAATGTTTCGTCAGATTCTTTTTCTGTATCTGTTGAAGAAGATATATCTTCAAACTGAAAACTTTCTGAATATGAAGTCGATGACATTACTGGCAGTTTTTTTGAAAGATACAAATCTCTACTGCTTTTTCTAACTTGCGCTAATTGTATTTTTTTTAGAAGCAGAAACATCAACTGATCCTATGGCCATTTTTCTTTTTGTTCTTTGGTCTTTTAGGAATTCTTGTTCATGTTTCGGTACTCGATTTGATTTTGGGCATTTGCAGGATTGAAAGTCTTTACATTTACAAGCGGCAATATCAAAAAGATTTTGAGCATCATCTTTAAATTTTTTGCACTTATCTAAGTAAGACTCCGTTTGTTTCAAACCTTTAGACTGTTTTAATATAGATCTATATTTTGTATGATAATCTTTTAGTTTCTTTACAACGCGGTTGAAGAATACAGTTGGAATTGATGCTTTATTATAAAATGAAATTAAGTTTTCTGCAACCGCCGATGATATTTCATGAACAGAAGGATCTTTATTGTTTAACTCTTCTTTCAGTCGTTGTCTTTCATATATATATATATATATATATATATATATATATATATATATATATATATATATCATTTCATAACACCCTCAAATGTTGGTAGAACACGATGACTCAGTTTTTCTCCATTGCCAAATATGTGACAGTCCGTTGTTCTTGACTGCCGAGGCATTCTTTTAGTTGCCATGTCTGACCTGATTATAAATCTTTTACTATACAAGATTTATAATATATAATCCAAATTTATAAAAACAAGATCACAAAAATGTAAGAGAATGTGCTGAAATGCAACATCAAATATTAAATAGTGAAAGGATCTGATGTGATTGCGCAAGTGGACAGAGCGCAGCACCTTACCGCGGCAACAGCTGGTCTAACACTAACAGTGTTATGCTGGCCACACACGTAGGTGATTGGCGTCAACATGCCAATCGTCACCATGTGTGGGGTACTATTACATATAAATTTGTTTATTTACGGAGTCGCTGGAGATAATTTTTTGTCAAAATAGAGGTTTTAAGTTTTTATTGGAAATTCATTGGCATATTGGCACCTGAAGATATTGTCTTAGAGAAAAACGGTTTTGTCACTTTGCATTCAACATACAATAGCACATTTTCCGCACTATTACTAATGTCATTTCAAAAATCAGGGAAATCGCTCCACCCTAATGTGTAGTTTTCCTGGTGAAAGCTTTACTTATGTTAGTGATAAGTTGGCACACGACCTCATGGTTAGATCATTGTATTTGTATGTTCATTATACACAATGATTCACTGGCCTACTTAGTCAGTGCTCCAGACAACTATCTCTTAATCTTCTATGGACCTCTTGTATAATGTTTGTACCTGTTGAGTCTGAAATAAAGTTTGTTTGTTTGTTAACACACTGCTTCTAATTGCATTTAAATAGACATAAAGATCCTTTTCAAATGAGTGAAGTAACCCACATACAGAAGTAATAGTAATAGATGAAAATTAAAGTAATAGTAATAGAAACCCAGTAATTGACCCCATATCTGGTACAAATATATATATAGGGTGGCCCAAAAGTTAACATACGCGGGGGAAATAATCCGTTTCACACATTGTTTGTTTATTCATAATAACAAATGCTGATTCCTAATAAATGATCAGACTTGAAACTCATTAACCTCGATACACTTCTCAGTTCTTCTGAGTGACCTCAAACGTCTCGATTTAAAGGGGAAATCTTGGATTATAACAATTCTCTTGCGTGTCCTAACCTTTGGGGCACTATATACAGGGTGTTTCACAACCAGTCTGCCATACTTTGGGGGGTGATATCGAGTAAAAAATTTAATACAACATCGGTGCTTATTTCCAACCGTTGCGGAGCTACGGACGTTTTAAGGTGCACGGAAAAAAATAAGAGTATTAATCTGATGTATTTATTGCTACATTTTATGAGATACACCTTATAAATGTTCAAAATGTCCGCCTCGGTTTTCAGTGCACAACCTTGCTCGTTCCAAAGAGAGAGCACTGCCCATTGAATCATTTCGGGGTGTTCTCGTATGTAAGCAGCGGCATTCATAATCAGACGCGAGAGTTCCTCTCGTTTGTACTTTGGTCTTGTAGATCATCTCTTTCATAAGGCCACATAAAAAGAAATCTAACGGGGTTAAGTCCGGAGATCTCGGAGGCCACGATATTGGACCAGCACGACCAATCCAACGATTCCCGTACAGCTGATTCGAGTAATCCGTAACATGACGACCAAAATGTGGTGGCGTCCCATCGTACTGAAAGAACATCCCGCGCCTTGTCTCCCAAGGGCACGTCCTCCATCAAAAGCGGCAATTCGTTCGTCAGGAAGTTCAGATAAATATCAGTAGTTAATCGTTGTTCCAAAACGAACGGTCGAATCAGCTGATCTCCAATTGCACCGCACCAAACATTCACTGAGAATCGATGTTGAAAGTTTCTTTCAACGATACCGTGGAGGTTATCGGCGGACCACAAGTGGAAATTTCGTCTATTGTTAATTCCATCCTGAATGAATTGTGCTTCATCACTAAACAGATGCGATTAAGAATTTGGCGATGTATAACCATCCACTGGCAAATTTGAACACGTTTATCATAATCATCCGGTTGAAGAGCTTGCGCACGTTGCAAATGATAGGGATACAAACCCTCATTATGTATGGTTCGCCATACACGCGATGCGGATTCACCAATTCGTCTAGAAATCCTTCGAACACTGGTAGTTGGGCTACGTTGTACTAGGTCCAGTATGCGGCGCTCCACAGCAACGGGCCGTCGTGCTACATGTTCTTGGTTACGAGAAGCAATTGTCCGTTTCCCTTAATCTCTGATGTGTGTTACTAAACACTTGCTGTTCGGTATTCAGCGGTTCGGGAAACGTCTTCGATATTCCTCAACTGCCGCTCTGCTGTTATCATCACAGAATCCATAAATGAAATGGATATCAGCGTATTCAGCGGGTGTGAACTGTTGATTCATTTTGATTGTTCTCCTTAGGCAACGCAGTGTCTCGTACCACAGATCAGAACCAATTGAAAGAAAAAAACTGAGGATTAGTAGTAGTAACTTAACCAAAACTACTACCAGTGCTGCCATCTATCGAATTACACACAAGTAGGAATTTGTTGTTTGCGCATCTTAAAACGTCCGTAGCTCCGCAACGGCTGGACGTAGCACCTATGTTGTATTAACATTTTTACTCAATATCCCCCCCAAATCATCCCTTGAAATATGGCAGACCGGTTGTGAAGCACCCTATATATATATATATATATATATATATATATATATATATATATATATATATATATATGAGGAGTCTCGCGTCTTAAGATACCTAAGCGCCAAAATTAAAATTCGTCAGAAATCGCCTCCAAAGTTCAGCAATATTCTGGCAATAGTATCTGTTATTAATTGAGCTAGAACGTTCATTTTTGGCTAAATTAGAGTTCTAAGTATGCTAATGAAGATGTTGATGAGTTTTTGGAATAGATTTTCATGTTTCATATATATTTTTTTAATTTTTTATTATGCCGAACTTTGGGTGAACGTTTGGCTGGCGATAGAGGTTAAAAAGTAGTTCGCTTCATAAGGTTTTCAACCATACTTCTAGCGTCGTAAGGTCATTATAACCCAAACCACGCGATAGAGGAAGGGTGAAAATAGTGATATCCATCAAAAACACGTTTTCGCCTGTGGTGGTGCTTAGGTCCCTTAAGACGAGCGACCCCTCATATATATATATGTAATGTGATATACACACACCGTGCATGGAACAAGGAAATCTTCTGGGGAAATTAAATCCACTATAGTCCGAATAAGTAATGGTAAATGACAAACACTATAGTTTTTTCTTTTGATGATGCTAGCCCGACGTGGGCAACGGGTCACTCGCAGAGAAGCCCCAAAAATATAGCTCCCCTCACCAGCTGTCTGCAAAGCAGATAGGATCCAGTTTTGGGACAGGATCTAAGGGTTATAGCTCCACCTAGCCTCCTATATCCAGAACCTCAATATAAGCAAATGACTTGTTACATTCACGTCGGATTGAAGACATCAAAGAAAAGGGGGGTAACTATTGCATTTTTAGCCAAAAAACAAAATTTAAATCACAACTGGCAAAATTGAGCGTCCACTTTTCAAGGCACATGACCGACTGACAGATCTGGGAACCATTGTAATTGAAAGGCAGTTGGCCCGTACTTTAAATTTCATCAGAATCACTTACCACTTTGCTAGAGAGAAGGCAAAGAAAGTATACTTTCTTCCGAGTTGTTTATTCATACTCTGTTTTGAATAGTGACTCGGACATATCAGTTTGCTTGTTATTTGCACAAAAAACATTCATAATAAAATACTGAGTAAACAAGGGGTCCCATATACCAATCCTTCCCCGGGGACCGTGGCAGCTCTCGCCGACCCTGTTTACCATTACTTATTTGGACTATAGTGGATTTAGTTTTCCCAGAAGAGTTCCTTGTTCCATGCACGGTCTGTGTGTATGATATGTATCATGAAAAAACCTCAGGGGACCATTCTGAGTTCAATCATATATATATATATATATTATATATATATATATATATATATAATATATTATATATATATATATATATAAAGAACGACACTTGTACAGAAGAGCGTTCCGCATAAGATGAGGGAGAACGAACAAATGAAAAATGAGGTACCACTCGGGAATCGAACCCGGGATCATCCGATTGCCGGTCCCAAAAAAATGTTTACACATCATATTAACATATATATCAATAAGCAAAATAGGCGGATAGTAAATAGATAGTAAATAGGCTTCTTTAATGTTTAAATGTTCGAAATATCAGCCAGCAGCGTCAATACCTTCATGGTTGTGCTGCTTACTTTAATGTTTTAAATGTTCAAAATGTCCGCCACTAGCATCAATACATTCTTGACAACGGCGCGCAACAGATCGGCATACTGTTCGGATTGTTCGGAATGGAATGTTGGCACAGGCTATTTCAATTTCGTGTCTCAAGGCCTATAGTGTCTTTGGTTTTTCAGCATACACAGTGTTCTTCAGAGTGCTCCACAAGTAAAAGTCTTAAGGTGTTAAGTTAGGAGATCGTGGTGGATACTCCGTCCATCCCCTACGTCCCCTACGTCCTATCCATCTTCTAGGAAAACAAACATTGAGAAAATTTCTAACGTCATTGTAATAATGTGGTGGCGCGCCATCCTGTTGAAAGTAACATTCTTCTTCTAAAAAAAGAGCTTTGATTGAAGGTACAATGTTGTCTTGCAGCATTGATAAGTAAGCAGCACCTGTGACAGTGTCCTCAAAGAAAAATGGCCCTATCAGTTCTCTGGAAGACAGACCACACCACACTGACACTCCTGGTTAAGTGCTCGTTCTTCTGTTACGTTTGGGTTTTCGGTGGCCCAGTACACACAGTTGTGTCGATTGATAGTACCATTAAGTTTAAAAGTGGCTTCATCGGACCAAACAATGAAATCATGAAAAGATTGTTTTTTCCTGTAACAAGGGATACTACTGTTATTTAAGTACAATACACCATTACTATACTACTGTTACTAAGTACTATAAATATACTAATACATCAGCGCATGTTACTATCATCTAAAGTGTATATATATATATATATATATATATATATATATATATATATAGATATATATATATATATGTGTGTGTGTGTGTATGTATAAAAATATCGGTTGGTTGGTTAACCTCTCACTTCAGTAATGGAGAGTAGAAACAGTTGTATGATGAATATTTTTACTTGCAAAATTTTCACTGACTATTGTTATTTTCAGCGAAATAAGCTGAATGATGCTAAATGACAAAATAGTTAAATTAAACACGTTTTAGCAGTTCTACATCTAAGCATAGTCCACATACGTAATATACGGGGTGTCCCATAAGTCCGGTCTCGTACGAAAATTTATTTTAAATAAAATTTACGAAAGTAACGCACTAGAACTAAAACAAATGCTCAATTTGACGTCTTGTTTTGGGAACCTTTTTTTAAGTCCCAAAACAAGACATCAATTTGAACATTGTTTTCCTTCTAATGTATTACTTTTGTAAATTTTCCTTTGACACTGGGCTTATGGGACACCCTGTATATAGTCTGGGGATTATTCTTGCGAAAATGAGGGTGAACCGGTCAATTTTTTTACCTAATTTTAACGTATAAAATGTATTTTTATAAAATGATGTATTTAATTTGTAATTTATTAGTTAATTAATATTCTTAAAATTTGCATTATTATAATCATGCAACTCGGATGGGAACTATTTTTGCAGCCAATTATTTTTCGTGTTGGAGGTTGATGACGGAATGACTCGATTGTAAATTAAAAAATAAATAGTCATATTCAAAGCATTCAAAGTTAATTAAAGTTGGTTTATCGTAAATAAATGCAAAATGTTTTAAAATGTGGTGCGGTACTCTGTAACAGTGTGTAAAAATTTCCACAAACGGTACGAGTTTCCCTGAAAATGAAAATTTGTTAATATCTGGGTGTCTATTTTTGGAAGAGTGGACTTAAAATTAAGCCCGTGACATGAAACGGCGAGTAATATACATTTTAATGCATTATATCTCGCTTACTTTGCGAGTTCCAATGACGGTTCAGGATCGACCTGCGGTCTGCAGCATCCCGCCTCATTTCGTCAGCCAGACTCTGTACTCATTCGTCAGCCGGACTCTGTACTGAACGGACGCATTTCCTGAGCTCTGATATTGCATATTGCTAATAATTTTACTTTTGGAAAGTTTTGAATTTTATATATGATACTTGTGTTTATATTCATATTGTTATAGTTAAGTAATTGAATATTAGTGGTTTTTAGCGATTTAGAAGTTTTCATAGCGTGCCGGCTTAATTTAACTTAAACTTGTGACGGTTATAAACTAATTTTAACTGCGCGATGCCGTCGTGTGAAAGGTGTGGGGTAAACCGGTGGTATTCGGATTTTAAAGATTATAACGGCGGTCCTATGGCGATTACCGAGATATCAGTTTGGATAATCTCTAGGAGCGCTCCATTTTTCAATATTAAACATACACTCATAAAACATATACCATTTGAAAGCTCACATTTTTCCGAGTCTAAAAGTGTAGTAATCCAAAAGTATCAATAGCAAATGCAAGATTATAGAAAAAATTACAAGTTACATTTTTATAGTGAATATTTCCTGTTTTGGCTATAATGTACTTTTTTCATAAAATATTTTTCCTGATTGGGCTATTTTTTCGCTACTCTGCGACTTAATTTAATTAGTGGTTGGATTCTGTTCTGTCTATTTTTTTTCTAATTGGATTCAGTTTGGTCGTGTTTGTGATAGAATTATGACGTGCTGTTCGTGTGGTTTTTGACTTTGAGAACTTGATTCGTCATGTGCCGTAGATGAAGAGAAAGCATTGGATGTTTTTATCTTTTCAATATTAAACATACACTCATAAAACATATACTATTTGAAAGCTCACATTTTTCTGAGTCTAAAAATGTAGTAATCCAAAAGTATCAATAGCAAATAAAAAGTAACTAGGGTAAATTTATAGTATTACACCCGTCTCCCTTTGGAGGTGAAATTTATGTTTTCCTATGGTTTTTGATGTGCTTTGAACGAATCTGACCTTCAAAACCGTCGGAAATGACTCTTTTTTGAGATAGCCCCCCAGCCGGCAATCGAAAACGAGTCATTTCCGACGGTTTTGAAGGTCAGATTCGTTCAAAACACATCAAAAACCATAGGAAAAACATAAATTTCACCTTCAAAATTGACCTATCCTAACCTAACCTAACCTAAACCACTTAGTCTTGTAGACAGCCCAGGAATCACTATAAATCACAGAGCCAGGCCTGTAGATGGGGAGGGATTTAGAGAAGTTAAGGGTGGAGCTTAGGCCGCGTACGTTAGGTGATAGGAATCCGATATTATTATAGTTTCAACCACAACTTGATTACTGCATATTTGATGTGTTGTTTAGCTGTATCTCTTCATTTCGAACAACTTTTTCTAAACCAATTCCGTCGGAAATGGATAATAACGGAGATATAAATATAATAATTTTTGGTCCGCCATATTGTCTCAGTCTAGCCATGGGTACAGTGTGTGAAGGTTGTGCTCTTACTCCGTTTGAAGTGATTCATAAATTTTTTAATAACATTCACTCGTTAGGTCAACTGAAAGCCCGGTTAGGTTAAGTCATGATATTTTCGTTAGTTTAACGATTTATTTTTTAAACTAATTTACGGCCGGATTCTGAAGAAATCGTTTTGTGGAACCGATTCTGAAGGAATCGTTTATCTTATCACTCCGTCATCCCAACCCAAACTCAATCCAGTGGATTGGGTTGAGTTGGGTTATGAAACTTATGTTTTTCATATGTATTTTGAGGTGATTCACTCGAATTTGACATCCATTTCCACCCCCAAATCACTCGGTTTTTGGCTTTTGATGTTGGGAGGGGGGGATCTCAAAAAGGTAAATATGGATATTACGGCCTCCACCAAGTTGACAATACTGGCTATTATCAAACGTTTCAGCATAATTTTAGGAGTCTAATGGTATATGTTATTATTTGTACAATTGCGTATTTATAATGTTATAGGCTTTTAAAGAAATTATTTTCGTAACTCCATTTTTTGAATGACGTCATCATAAGTATATCTATTTGGGTGGAAAAAAAAGAAAAATGAGGTATAGTGTGTTACGTTTTCTTCATTAGTTGATTTTCCAATATGGCGTGTGAAGGATGTGAGATGTATTTCGAAGATGTTGTTATGGAAATTAACAATAGTGATAATTCTGCTATAAAATTTTTGTTAAACATGGTGTGTTACAGTCGTATTTTAAATGTAGAGAGTGTGGATCTAAGTGTTCCTACGATGAATCAAGGTGGAGATTTCGATGCCAGAAACGAGTAACTGATAAGAAAAATAAACGCCGGCGACGATGTGCATTTTCGATATCTCAATTTAGAGATACATGGTTAGGTGAGGCTCGGATATCTCCCTCTTAACTTGAGTAGGTTAGGTAGGTTCTCTAGCAATTTGGACACTGGAATGCATTTTTCTAGTAGTATTTGATGTGCAATGTTAAAATCTGGCCTTCATTTTATGGGGAAATGAACCAAAATATGTTAAAACTTTGAAGTCTCATAACTTTTGATTGGTTCATTTCCACATAAAATGAAGGCCAGATTTGAACAAAGCACATCATAGACTAGTAGGAAAATGTATTTTGGCATCAAAATTGGGTGGAGGCCGTAATATCCATATTTACCTCTCAAAAAAGTGTGATTTGCGACGGAACGGGTGCCAAATTCGAATGAATCGCATCAAAAAACATAGGAAAAACATAAGTTTCATGTTCAAAACGAATTGGGGCCGAAACTGCAAATTTACCAGGAATCCTCCCCCTATCGAGGTTTCGAACCATTTCGCCCATTTGGAAAGGGACGTGAATGAGGGGGAAACTATTTTAATTGGGGACTTTTTAGTGCTCTATATGGACACAGAGTTCGTTGAACGGCATCCAACCAAGAGGAGGAGGGTCTGTCTCCCAGAGGCCAGAGTTGACAGAGTTAGAGACGAAGTGGACAGGATTGACGTTGCCTCCCGTCACTCGATGTTGGTGACGATGGTAGGGGGCAACGACTCGGATAGGCCCGATACGAGAGTGCCTGGCCTTTTGGAGAGATATAGGGGGTTAATTAGGTCCCTAAAGGCGAGGTCAGATACGTCTTTATTTCTCGGTATTACCCCTAGGCACGGTTTGGGTCTTAGCATTACGTCTAAAACGATATTTTTTAATACTAAATTAGAAGAGATTTGTGCTGAGGAAAATGTACCCTTCGTAAAGCTGTGGTCAGAATTCAGTGATCCTAGCGTTTTTATAAAAGATGGGGGTGCATTTTAATGAAATAGGTAATGCTAGGCTAGGTACTTTAATTGACGAAAACGTACGAAAGCTGTATAGGTCGAAGCCTTCTTTAAACGTTGTGGGTCCGGGGAACGCGGGCCCGACGTGAAAAATAGTTTAAAACGCGGGCCCGTGGTAAAAAATAACTTAAACGTCTTTTATTGTAACGCGCGTAGTATTAGAAATAAATTGAACGAATTTAAGGCGATAATTTATTCCGGCAACTACGATATAGTTGCTATCACTGAAACGTGGTTAAATACCGTGACTCAGGACTTGTTGAGGGAACTTGATATACCGGGTTTTAAACACACTACTAATGATAGGTTACATAGGTCTGGTGGCGGCGTTTTGCTGTACATTCGTAATTCCCTTAGGGCTATCGAGGTTAAGATAGATTTTCCGGCAGCAATTAATGCGATATGCGTTGAAGTTAGGGCGCGTAGTATTAATTTTAATTTGTTTATAGACCTCCCGTTCAACCCCTCGATACCGATACTAGATTTTACTCACTTCTTGGTAACTTTATTGATAATCGGAATAGTATAATTGTCGGAGACTTTAACTGCCCTAATGTTAATTATGAGACTTTTACTGGTAATGAGGAGGGTTTGTGATTGAGTTCATGGAAGATAATTTTTTGACAGATGGTTACCGAACCAACGCGCGGTAACAATATTTTAGATTTGGTGATGAAACGGCGAAAATATAGTCGAGAGTTTAGGATGTAGTGATCATCAAATTCTTAGGTTTAAGTTATTGATAGAAAACACTAAGGATTGTAACGTAATAGAAGTCCCTGATTTTCGTAGGGTTAATTTTGATAGTTTTGTGGGTAGGATGAGAGTAGTGGACTGGGATAACTTATTTATGGGTAATGGCACAAATTTGCATTGGGAGGCGTTTAAAGAAAGTTTTATGAATATTGAAAGGGAGTTTATTTCTCGTAGGCCCAAGCGCGCTAGAAATCATGGTAGGCCCAAGTGGTGGACTACGGAAATAGGGGAGTTCATAAACGAGCGTAACAGAGCGTATAGACTTAATAAGCCCAATGGCACGGCAGCTAACTTTAATAGATATATCGAGCTTAGACGTCAGGTTAAAAGATCAGTTAGGAATGCTAAGCGTAATTTAGAGATACTTATAGCTGCGGATAGTAAACATAATCCAAAAAAGTTTTTGAATACGTCAATAATAATCGTAAGCCGATAAAAGATAACACGCCCTCCAGTGGATGTTAACGGCGCTTTGGCTTCTGACGCTCAGGCGATGGCGGGTATTTTCAATAACTTTTTTGCGACAGTTTTTACCGTAGAAGACGTAAATAATGTCCCCGACGTGGACGATATCGTTCCATTTAGTAGCGAGACTATTTTGGATGAAATAACTGTTTACGAGGGTGAGATTGCGCATTATATCGATAGGCTAAAAGTTAGCAAGGCTCCAGGCCCTGACGCTTTTTATCCCAGACATTTGAAAGACGTTATTGTAGGCCCCTTAACGAAGATTTTTAATCGGTCACTCGAAACAGGGTTTATTTCTGAAGACTTCAAATTAGCAAACGTCACGCCTATTTTTAAAAAAGGTGACCACACAGTAGCTAGCAATTGTAGGCCCATAGCTTAACGTCAATTGGCGGTGAACTTTTGGAATCCGTAGTTAGGGATCGTATCATCGGTCACTTAGAAAGTAGAGATTTGAGTAATTGTAGTCAGCATGGGTTTCGACGTCATAGATCTTGTTTAACTAATTTGTTAGAATTTTATAACGAAATAGTGCGCGAATACGATAGGCATGGAGCGACTAACGTTATTTATTTAGATTTTAAAAAAGGCGTTCGATACAGTTCCGCATAGAAGATTAATTGCGAAGGTTAAAGCGCACGGTATACGGGGTCAGGTAGGTAACTGGTTAGAGGAATGGCTTCGTGCTAGGAGACAGAGGGTCGTCGTTAATGGTAGTGAATCGGGGTGGTTGGATGTAGGTAGCGGTGTCCCACAGGGTTCAGTGTTAGGCCCATTGCTATTCGTAATTTACATTAATGACATAGATGTAGGATTGACTAGTAATGTGTCAAAATTCGCGGACGATACTAAAATAGGCGGTAAGGTTGTTAACGAGGACGATAGAAATAGGATCCAAGACGATGTGAATTGGATTATGGAGTGGACGGATAAGTGGCAGATGCAATTTAACGTAGACAAATGTAAAGTTTTGCATATAGGTTTTCGTAACAATAATTACACGATGGATGATAGAGAGTTAGCGAGCGTTGACGAGGAAGTAGATTTAGGCGTAGGCATATCTAAGGACTTAAAAGTTAGGAACCAGTACCTGGAGTCTTGCGCAAAAGCTAATAGTATGTTAGGCTTCATAGCGCATAATTTCGAATTTAAATCGAAGGATATTATATTGCCCCATTACAAGTCCCTAGTCAGACCTCATTTAGAATATGCCGTTCAGTTTTGGTGCCCGTATTTGCGTGAGGATATTGATAGGTTAGAAAGGGTTCAGCGTCGTGCCAGGAAACTAATTCCGTCATTGCGCAACAAGCCTTATGAAGATAGGATTAAAGAGTTAGGTTAGACTTGCATTCACTCGAAATTAGGAGATTAAGCGGGGAGCTTATTGAAGTTTTCAAAATCGTTAATAACATCCATACGTAAATTTTGACAAACTGTTAACTTTCGATAATAGCAATACTCTTAATAACGGATTTAATTTGCGTGGCAGACGTTTCATTACTAATATCGCTAAAAACTTCTTGATAGATGGAGTTGATAAATGGAATAATCTTCCCGCGTCAGTCGTTAACTCTACCAACGTTAATATGTTTAAGAACCGTTTAGATATGCATTTTAAAAATATTAACGTTAAAATAAAAAAAACAATTAGTAACAGGAGCTCTTGGGGTGGTGGTCGAAGATGAGTCTGTTGACGATTAATGCCAGCTTGCTATGCACATCCGGCTCATTTGGTACCGTCCTGAGCCCCAGGCATCCTCTCTTGAAGGCTTCAACTTTGACCCCTGTGACGTTCCTGGGGTCATTTGGAAGCTGGTTAAAAAGTCTCTGCTCCATGACAAGCTAATTTCCTTCAATGTTGAAGGTGTCCCTCGTAGGACCCTTAGTTTGGGAACACTTCACATTCTGCCTTTCCTATTTTCCATTGTTGTTTGGATGGTAATTGGGTTTGGTACAAGTTTTTCGATCATTTTCCAGTGTATATTATGGTGTACCCCTCTCTCCTTCTTTCAAGGGGATATAGATTTAGCTTAGGTAGTCTTTCTCAGTAGCTGAGTTCTTTGTCGCCATCAATTCTGGCTGTAAAATTTTTCTGAATTCTAGTTTTTTTGTTTCTTCCTTTTTATATGCGGATGTGAAGACTGAACAGAATTCAAGTTTTGCTATGATCAGTACGATATTTTCAGCAGGGGATCATTACTTTCTTGTCCAATCTTTTAAAGGTTCTTAGTACCTGTTCCGCGACTTTTTTTTTACCCCCTTTGTTTATCGCAATTTGATTTATTTTAATGAAGCAAACGTATCACACTGTGTATTTGCATAAAATGTAAAAAAATCTTTAGGATTTTTATTTTTCTGTCGCGTGATGTAGCTCGAAACCTACGGGTTTCTCGACCTACGTTTATATGGTATCTTTCTTTACTTTTGTCTCAAGAATACACACTGCGATTTGTGAAGTACATTTTTGCATCACCCTGTATAAGAAAGGCTTCGGATAATTTTTTTCGTTATTTCTTCTACTGAAAGGGCCCCATCTCGTATTAATATTATGGTTTTCTCGGACCCTGTGTATAGGTGAAGTAGGAGTTATAGACGCCTATTTGCGTACTATGCTTATGTTGAAGTCGTCTTTTCGAATCAACGGTCTCTCCTATATAAACTTTAGAACAATCTGAACCCTGTATATTATAAAAGCCTACATTAAGTTCACTATTCATAATAGGCTTAACCATCTTATGAAGGTTCGTAGTGCGACTCATACTATTAATTGTTAATTTCTGGAGGCAATAACGAATTAATTTAATTGTTCAAGGTCGTGGGAAGAAAGAATTAATTTTCTCGATTGAAAATTTTGTTTTTTGGGTTTTAAAATTAAATAATTAATCAATTAATTAATCTGTTCTTACGTGTTTGAGCTAAAAAAAAAAAAAAAAAAATTGCATTATTCGACAAATTTCGAGAGATTTTATGCATTTTATTTGTTTTAACTTTGTTTAACTTTTGAAACAAATTTTCATCAATTATTAGGTACGAGTCATGACGGGATTTTGTAAGACCAATGGGTTTTATGAAAATCCTATGGTCACTTTAACAGATTAAATTCTGAGCAAAAAAAAATTTTTTTTTTGGTGAAACCTGTTACTTTCCACAATATACCGGTGATCACTATACTGTTAAAATTTACATTGGTAATAAGTAAATTTTGCATCGACCGCGAAAAACTGGTCACTTTAGTCGGGTGGTTACTACGCAAAGATGGTGACTTGGCAGGTTCTTTATATATTGGGTGATTACTGATTACAAATGATCTTCCCGATTTCAAACATTATGAAAAAAACTAACAAATCTACGGCGAAAAGCAAGATGTACAAATAAAGAACTCAAAAAGTTTTATTTGCGAGCTATTGAAGTTCAATATGAGCTCCTTTTGCGGCTCTGCAGCAGGGGTGCCACAAGAATTTTAGGGAAAGTAACAAAATGAATAAGCCAAAGGTAACAAATCCATCAAAAAGGTAACAAATCGCGAAAAAAAATTAAATTGTTCAAATTAAACTATTTATTAAGTCTTACCTTACTTAAAATGCTACGTTTTCTTCATCCATAGTTTTACTTTCTTGCCATTTGGATTCCTTCATCATATTTATCATTTCTTTTGATGGTTCCCATTTTGTACAATCCTGGCTTCGAAGTAATTCTTTTGTATATAAAAGCGCATTTATTGTGGATGTTTTCAATGAAGATCTATTTTTAACTTTAACATTAGTTAGTGTTGAAAATATTCTTTCGGCACTAGCCGAAGAATGAGGAAGTGAAAGGAGATCCATCATGAATTTAGATAGTAAAGGGAAGCGCTGCTTGTCCCCACACTGTTCTTTTGAATTATTATTATACCAAAATCTTTCTGGATTTTCTAGTCATTTTAGGCTTTTTCTCCGTGGTTTTATAATCACACTCATAAGTTTCATCATCTTGATTTCCCTCCATATTAAAGGGATATATATATATATATTTTTATCAAAATATAGTAACACAAAATTTCACTCACTAAACAGGTTTAATATAAAATTAAAGATAAGACTGAATAAACTAAAACACTAAACACGTGAGATCACGGAACAAAGTCACGAGAGCAACTGGAAAGAGTTGCCAATCAACGCTATATTATAACGATAATTGGCAACTCTTTCTAATGTGCCAACTTCAGTGGTGACACTAACAGCAATAATTAAAACTTAGAAATTTACCGTTTTCTTGGAATTAGAGTTAAAAGTCTAAAACGTAACAAAATTTCCGGGGTCAATCCCAGAATAGGCACCTGATGTACCTCAATCCCAGATGAAGCACCTGCGTTCAACCTCAATCCCAGAATAGGCACCTTGCAAGGAATTAAATAAAAAAAACCCTGATGATTACAAAATTTATTGTTTATACAAAACTAACCAAAAAAGCAGAAGATATAGCAAAAGGTTAGGTTAGAGTTGATTTTTTCAAATATTGATAAAAACAATGAAATTATATCTCTAAAAACTGTATATTTTTTTCTCCTCAATCCCAGATTAAGCACCTGTGTTTTGCCTCAATCCCAGATTAAGCACCTAAAAATGATTTCAGGTGCCTATTCTGGGATTGATCCAATTTCCGAACGTCGTAACAAAAGTACAAAAATGTTAAAAAGTAACAATTTTGTTACGAAAGTAACAAAAGTGGCAGCCCTGCTCTGCAGACATAAAAGCGATATTCCGTTTCCCTCCATACATTTTGTAGCATATTATACTGAACTTTTCTAACAGCCTCGCGTATCCTTTCCTTCAAATGTTCCAAAGTTGTTGCCGTTGGTGGAACAAAAACTTCATTTTTGACATAGCCCCAGAGGAAGAAGTCGAGGGGGGTTAGGTCGGGCGAACGAGCCGACCACGGAATCGCCCCCCCCCCCCCCCCCCCGGCCGATCAAATGATCAGGCAATTGCTCATTCAGGAGTGTTGTAAGTTCATTATGGAAATGGCGGCGTACACTTTCTCAGCGGTAAGAGCGCAAGACACATTAACTTTAGGGCTATCTCTGACGTGTTCAATATTACAAATAAAAATTCCCCGAAATATTCTTTATTCGTGTATCTTGCTTTTCGCTGTAGCTTCGTTAGTTTTTTCATAATAAATGTTTAAAATCGGGAAAATCATTTGTAATCACCCGGTATATATATATATATATATATATATATATATATATATATATATATATATATATATATATACTTATGTATGTAGATGATGATGTCTACAGTATGTGCGTTTATACACGCCTAAACAGCTAGGGTAATCTGCACTAAATTTAGTATACACATTAAGGTAAAAACCAGGGAAGGCGCAAGGCGATGTTCCTGAGGATGTCATTAGACGAAAGCGCTTGAGCACCACTTTGTGTTTCTTTTTCCCTTCGTGGTTTTATTCATCATATATATATATATATAATTAGTCGAATGAAAATTTTCTGGGTTCGAAGAATATATTGTGTTTAACGATTTCTTTGTGGAAAATAACAGCCACAGTGTAACGACTAATTAACAAGGATTCACTCAGAGAGCGTCTCCAGTAAAAGCATTTCCTTTTTTCTGTTTATTGCCGTCCCTGTTGCCTCATTATGACTCATAGCTGAATGACACTGTGTTCGTGTATATTAAGAGGTTTTTTTTTATAAAAATTAAGGTCGTTTGGTTTATGGACTCAGTCTGAAGTATTTCTTTATCAGTGATAGATTCATATTTACTCTGCATCATGTACTCGTGAAGTTTGTGTGTGTGTGTTTGAGAGAGAAATTATATAAATAGTGTAATTAAGTGGCGGTGAATTTTTAATCGTAGTAATTTAGTGGCTACGGCTTTCTCTGTCATTGTTACTCGCTGTTATTTATAGTGGCAAACATTTTATATTTTTTTATACGCTTTAATAATGTCTTCGATAGTGTGTGTTGATTTTTACAGAAATAATTACTTCTTTATACTGTCTTAACTTCATTTCCCAATTTTGCCATTGGGAATACGGGTGTTGATCGGAATAACGGCTGTGGAATTGTATACAGGTGTTTCCTTAAAAATTTGAATCACACCATTGAAAAAGGGTGATGTTAATTA
>JAJOZX010008456.1:22500-55000 GCA_023014485.1 Bathynomus jamesi
ACAAATCTGTACGCCTCACTGGTAATCCTTTAAGGTTTTAATTTTTAATTTTTTATTATTTTTACTTCTCTATTTATTGTATATATATGTATGTATGTATTTGTATATATATATAGATATGTATTTGTATATATAGATATGTATTTGTATATATAGATATGTATGTATATATATATATATATATATATATATATATATATATATATAATATATATATATGCACTAGAATCACAAAATAACACGACCTTATTAATAAGCAAACAACCACAAGGAAAAGGAAACACACAGTCCGAGCGCTTTCGTGAATATATCACGAAAGCGCTCGGACTTTTTCTTTTCCTTGTGGTTGTTTGCTTATATATATATATATATAATGTGTGTGTGTATTTATTTTTTCTTTTTTTTTTCTTTCTGTAACCTATATATAGGCTTAACCTTTTTATGTACTTCAGTGTTCCTGAGGATGTCATTAGACGAAAGCGCTTGAGCACCATTTTGTGTTTCCTTTCCTTCGTGGTTTTATTCATCATAAATATTTTTCACGTGTTACCTTCGTGAAATAATTTTCATATATATATATTATACAGGGTGGGCGGAAAGTAGCTCCCTATTTTGGATTGGTAAAAAAATACGTATATTATCCATTTATTTCAGAAGAAATAATATGAAAAGGTAGGCATACATGGTAGGTTTTCTCTAAAATTCAATGTGGGCTCCAACTCTTTCCACCAGCTTCTGGAGCCGCCCAGGAATGGCGTCCACTGACTTTAGCAGGAACTCCGGCGGGATGGAGGACATGACTTCCCGAATTCGGTCCTCCAGTTCTTCCAATGTCCTCGGTTTGGTGCGGTAGACCTCTTCCTTTACCCACCCCTAAAGAAAGAAGTCGCACGGTTACCGCTGAAAAACGGCAGAATCGGTTCAGTGTAACGGTGTGGTGTGGTATGACCTCAGATCAGGTTGTGGGCCCGTTCCTTCTGCGCAACACCATGAATGCTGAGCGGTACCTTGCTATGTTGCGAAACGAGGTCTGGCCGGTTGTCAGCACATGGGAGAACATCGACGATCTGATATTTATGCAAGATGGCGCCCCTCCGCACTTCGCTCTTGTTGTCCGTGAGTGGCTGGATGCCCACTTCCCTGGGCGTTGGATGGGTCGTCGTGGTCCACATCAATGGCCAGCCAGGAGCCCCGACTTGACACCGTGCGACTTCTTTCTTTGGGGGTGGGTAAAGGAAGAAGTCTACCGCACCAAACCGAGGACATTGGAAGAACTGGAGGACCGAATTCGGGAAGTCATGTCCTCCATCCGCCGGAGTTCCTGCTAAAGTCAGTGGACGCCATTCCTGGGCGGCTCCAGAAGCTGGTGGAAAGAGTTGGAGCCCACATTGAATTTTATAGACAACCTACCATGTATGCCTACCTTTTCATATTATTTCTTCTGAAATAAATGGATAATATACGTATTGTTTTACCAATCCAAAATAGGGAGCTACTTTCCGCCCACCCTGTATATATATATATATATATATATATATATATATATATATATATATATATTATCAGGTCATCCCATAAGTAATGTCATTTTTCAGATCGGAATTTGAAGGACAAAAAAAAACTCGACTGAAACTTTTTAATCTAGTATATATTTTCCATCGGAATCAATGACACTGCCAACGTCCTACAAGCTTTTCAATGCCATGTTTATAAAATTCAGGCGGTTTTGAGGCAAAAAGCGTACAAAGACTGGTGTGCAGGTCATCTAAAGAAGTATACTTTTCTCGTCAAGATAGTTTTGCAGACTCCTGAAGAGATGATAATCTGAAGGCGCAAGGTCTGGAGAATATGGAGGATGAAGTTTTTCCCACCCAAGCTCCTCAATTTTTGCAGAAGTGATCCGAGCGGTGTGAGAACGTGCGTTGTCGTGGTGGAACACGATTCCTTTCCGATTAACCAAAGGAGGTCTCTCTTCTTCTAGTGCAGTGTTCAATCGATCCAGTTGTTGACAGTAGACTTGAGCGGTGATTGATTGGTTGTGTGGTAAGGTTTCAAAGTCTATTACACCACCTTTATCCTACCAAACACTAAGCAACACCTTCCGAGGGTGAAGATTTGGTTTTGGCTGTGGTGTCGCTGGTTCTCCGGCACAAACCCACTGTCGACGGCGCTTAACATTCTGGTACAGTATCCACTTTTCATCATCAGTCACTAAACTGTGCAAAAACGGATCTTGAAGTTCACGGGAATGAAGAGCTGTTCTAATGTTTACCCGCACCCTCACATTGTCGACCGACAATTCATGTGGCACCCATTTTTCTAACTTAGGCACTTTCCCGAGTTGTTGTTGTTGTCAATGGATGGTGGACGGGGATGAATTGAGTTTCTGGGCCAATTCTTCGACAGCTGTTGAACAGTCTTCTTCAAGTGCGGCTAACAGCGGGTCATCATCAAACTCAGCAGGGCGTCCAGAGCGTGCTGCATCTGTCAAACAGCAGTCACCATTCCTAAACTTTCGAAACCATCTTTGACATTTCCTCACATGCAGAATATCGTTGCCATAAACGTCCTGAATGTTTCGCATTGCTTCAGTAGCACTATTCCCTTTTTTGAACTGCCTGATATGCTCTTCTGATACCGCCATGTTTATGAGGGGTTCACATAAAGCAAAACACACGTCTTCACTGGTCAAGGTTCTGTAAAGTATGTAGCGAAACACGATAGATCTCCTCTTTGATATAACCTTCGGAAAATTTATGCTTAAACCGAGTAGGACTAGTTTAAACCTAATCTATCGTAAAAAACGACATTACTTATGGGATGACCTGATAGTTTTTTGACAGATTGCCTTTTTTCCAGTCCCTCCCCTCGGGGGAGCTGGGAGAGGGCCACCCCCTAAACGACTTGGGTAATCACTAATCAGCAGCGAACTTCGTATGGATATTAAGGAAGAATCGGGGAAAGTTGTAGTAACCCCCCAACCCCCATGGAGGAGACTGAGAGGGGGTCCCCCTAAACGGCTAGGTTAATCTGTACCAAACTAGTTTACGCATCAAGGGAGAACCAGTGAAGGTTTTAGTAACACCCACCCCTCCCAGTTCCCCCTCCTGGTGGAGGGCGGGACTGGAAAGAGGTCCTCTAAACGGCTAGGGTAATCCGCATGTAGGAGGATGTCCCCAAAATGACTGGTATTGTGAATAAATTTAGTATTACATTAAGGAAGAACTAGGGAAGTTTTTAGTAACTCACTCGCACCTTCTAGTTCCCCCTAGGTTGTTTCCGAGGGCTTTTCCTGCGCAAGGCGCACCGGGCATTCTAGTACTTTCATATTTCTATACTATAACCTCTACCGGTATACTATCTCTGCTATTTGTAAGCTTGACTTGAAATAAAAATTGAACGATTATGATGGCATCGACATGATCGGAAATTGTTTTAAAATATGAAATAAGATCTTTTCATTTGCAAAATGTTGCTCCTTCAAATTACTGTATTTCCCAAACTAAAATTATAGTCTCATATTTTGTCTATATTATATTATATTAAAAAAAAAAAAAAAAAAAAAAAAAAAAAAAAAATTCCCGTTTTTATGACGTTGACAGATTGTCGAAAGCCGTCTAATTGGAAGTGTGTGTATGTATATATATATATATATATATATGGCGATCAACTTAAGTGTGCATTGCAAAGTTAAACTTTGCAATGTCTACTTTTAAGTTGATCATTCTGTCTATATACAGTAGAATAGGCTGATAACGCAACGTTTGGATAATGCCATATGCGAGTTATATGGCAAAGAAAAAATAGCCATTTATTTTCTTTTGTGGGCCAAGAAGCGAATAACGCGATATACTCAGCGAAACTGGCAATATTCAAACCAGGACCCCAGCAATCGGCGGTCAGACGGAAGCCGAGAGCTTTGAGACAGAGTGACGTGCCAGTATATTTTAATTTATTAAATGTTTACATGTCAGTATCAATATACTACAGTATAATATTAATTTAATATTTTGTGTAAAAGGCGTATATTGTAGCTAAAAGTCGCATATTTGGGGGTTTTCGGAGCCTAACCCCCCCAATCCTTAAAAATAGATAGATATCGCGGGGGTCTCGGAACGTAACCCCGTGTTATTATTTAGAAATCAGAGTTTTGTGATGAATAACCAAACCAGTCCGATATGAATGTATTTATTATATAGGACGGAGTCATTGGTAAGATTTAGCATCTTCAGTGCAGTATTTAAACTGTTAAAAAGATCGAAAGTTACCAATGAGAGAGAATTAATATCACAGTGTAGGTTTTAGAGAGTATTGGGCTTCTGGCATTTTCAGCCTGCACGGTAATCTGACCGAGTCAGCGAGCAGCTGTTGACCCTTAGTGACTCCTGACTCTGATCCCCCAAAGCAGTCACTTGTCCCAGTTTTCTTTTTACGTCATTGCTCAAATGGAAGTTTCTACTTTGTTACAGACTACCGCGGCACACTTAAAGGCATTTACAATACGTATACAACTTAGTGTATACAGTATGCAGTGGAAACACTGTCTCCAGTCACAAAATGGGATATCTGCCAATTGGAGGTGATAGAGGGAAGAATAAGTTGTCTTTTCAAACAGAAAACGAATTTCACCGATTTTGTAGCTTATCCCCTTCTCCCGCTGCCACTACTCGTATGTTAATTTTATGATATTAAGTTTAACAATTACAAATTAAATTTATAATAATTTAAATATTGCACTGCAGATAAGAGTTCTTATCGAAAGCTCTGGTTCATGATGTTTATTATCGGACTAGTTTTGATATTTTATTCAGGCCATATAAATTGTCATTCGGCATAATGTTAAATCCCTTGTGTGACTCGTCTTCGGCGTGAATTATCGTACGCCTGCCAAGCATACGATGTTATGGTAAGAGATTAATGAAATTTTTACTACTTAATGTTTACATTGAAAAATTTTCAAATTCAAAATTTTTTTTAATATTAGTTAGTTTGGTTTGTTTACTATTCCTATTCAAAATTTGAGAAAATGATTTTTGTAACAGAAATGGTATTAATACGAAATCAAACGTTTCGCCATGAAAATGAGTAAATTATAATACAATAAAGTTTAAACGAGTTCAAACTCCAAAATGAAAATGTGTCGTTTTTGTAGCGATGGAGATTAGACGTTAGTTGTAGGCGATTGTTGGCGACAGTGCCGATATCCCGTGGAAAGAAAGGTTAACACGTAATGTATATAGTTTATAATCCTCGTATTAGTCTCCGTCGTTCGCGTATGTGTCGGAGAGTGGGTGCCATTCGTAGTTGTTTAAATCAAAAGTGTTTGCTTATGCGTGTACGATATTATCTCAATTTAGAAGATTCAGTATCGCTCGAATACTCGCCGAGAATAGAAATCCCTTTTGTTTTTCATCCTCTTTACGTTCATCTTGAATTAATCCCACTCAAAGTCCGTTGATACGTTCCATCTCTTCTTACCGCTCGTGTTCTGCCATCATTATTTCTTCATCTTTTCTCGTCTTCCTATTTTCTTCCCATCGTTGTACCCTCTTCCCCGAGCGCCGCTTCTCTTTTCTACGACTGAAACGGTCTCGTTGCTTCTTCGTCCCCTTTCATCTCGTGCGGGCGTCATTTCTCCATCAGCCCAGTTCCTCCCGAGATATCGAGGAACTAAAAAAGCTCGACTGGAGTCGAGGTTGAGGATGAGATCGAAGAGGGGAAATACTCTCAGAAATTACTCTTCCGTCCACACGGGGCCTCTTCGGTATTCCCGAGGGAGGCTGAACGGCGGGTAGTGCCTTCGCGCTCTGAATGATATTTGCTTTCACATTATTCCATTCGATACTGGCACACTTTCATTTTGCGAATGCCATTGATTATTTCAAAGGGGGGTGTAAACCCCTCCTCCCTTTTGATAAGGAACGCTTAGGGGCGTGGAGGCGGGAGAGGAAGGATGCCTCGTGCCCAAAAAGAGGGTTAGGGGAGAGAGGTATGAGGATTTGATTATGCCCGCAGAAAGAGCTGCATGAAATTTGGCCCCCGAAAGTTTAATGGATGCTGCATCTGGAGAAGGTCTCTCTCTCTCTCTCTTTTTTTGTCTCTCGTTGAAAACTTTGATCGCGCTCCATATTTTCGATCATCGCCTCAAAATTTATTGTCGAAGGAGGAATGATGCCCTCATTAGGCGTCTCCTTCATTTTAGTTCCTTTTCCTCTCGCCACTCATCTTTGATTATGAAAGATAAAATCAGGCTATATATATATATATATATATATATATATATATATAGTGTGCGCGCGCGTGCGTGTATAACGGATTCCTTATATATACACACACACATCGTGTTTCAGGAGGAAAGGTTAATACTTCGGGAGGTGATAGTATCGGTCATTGTGAAAAAAAAAGTTCATATGAACATGTCTAATTCTGAATGGTTACGGAGATAGAGCTGTTTGAATCTGATGCGCGCGCAGCTCTTCCTCCCCCTTCCCTCCCCTATAACCTTCAACCATGTAAGCTGTAATGTAAGCATGTAACATAAGCCAATCGACAGCTGACTGTTGTGAGTGACATTGTTTGGTGTTTGAAGCAGTGTTAAGAATGCCACACACCTTCACACATGCCGAATATGCAGATATGGTATGTCTACGGTTTTTGCGATGGAAGTGCAACAGCTGCTGTTGCAGAATATCGTCGACGGTTTCCGAACAGCAGAATTCCGGATCGAAGAGTGTTTACCAGGGTTTTCAACACATTGCGTGAGATTGGTACACTTCCCAGCGCTCATGTTTCATCTGAACGTGAAGGTCAACAAGATGTGGATGAAGTGGAAAACATTCTTCAGTTGGTAGAGCGTAGTCCTACTACTAGCTCACGAAGAATTTCTACACGTCTCGGTGTACCAAACACGAGAGTATGGCGAACATTACGTGAGGAAGGCTCGCATCCATATCATGTACAGCGTGTACAACACCTTCAACCAGGAGACGCTGCCATGCGACTGGAATTTTGTCATTGGGTAAATGCTAATCGCCGATTGCTTCGATTAATACTCTTCACCGATGAAGCTACTTTCACCCGTGACGGTATCAACAACACTCGTAACTCTCATCGGTGGTCAGACGAAAATCCAAATGCCACTGTGGAAACAAATTTTCAACATCGCTTCTCTGCCAATGTGTGGTGCGGTATCATCGATGATCAGCTGACTGGCCCTGTTACTTTAGAGAATCGTCTTACAGAACAAAGTTACCTAGAATTTCTGCAAAATGAATTGCCAGGACTATTGGAGGATGTTCTTTTGGCTACACGCACTGGTATGTACTTTCAGCATGACGGAGCTCCTCCACATTCTGCCCGTCTGGTGATGCAATACCTAAATCAAACTTTCCCTGGTCGATGGATCGACTGCGGTGGTCCCATTCAATGGCCACCAAGGTCTCCAGACTTCTCCGTTAGATTACCGTTTGTGGGGGTGGATGAAAAGTCAAGTTTACAAAAGAAAGGTGGATACACGAGACGAATTGCTCGCGCGCATTTTGGATGCTGCTGCCCGCAAAAAGGAACGTCAAGATCAACTCAGACGAACAACACGCGATCTTCGCACACGAGTTGCAAAGTGCATTGAGGTTGACGGTGGGATTTTTGAAAACGTATTGTAAACTGTAACAAATTTGTCATTTCTGTATCTGATACCATTCAAAATGCAAACGTTTAAACATTAAATGTTAGAAACAGTAATTGGTTTCTCTTTTTTGATTACCATTAACAATTCTTTTGTATTTATAGATTCAAACAGCTCTATCTCCGTAACCATTCAGAATTAGACACATTTTCATATGAACTTTTTTCTCACAATGACCGATGCTATCACCTCCAGAAGTATTGACTTTTCCTCCTGAAACACCATGCGATTCCTTTTACATAGGTCAGACGGGAAAGGATTTGCGCACACGTATAAAACAGCATCAAT
The DNA here is from genome assembly GCA_023014485.1 of Bathynomus jamesi. Lineage (NCBI taxonomy): Eukaryota > Metazoa > Arthropoda > Malacostraca > Isopoda > Cirolanidae > Bathynomus > Bathynomus jamesi. The sequence continues at coordinate 30,473 of JAJOZX010008456.1, forward strand.
ATTCCGTTAGAACAGGACAGTTGTCCAGTGCCATTTTTGTCCATTTGTCAGAGTTATCCCACTGTATTGATTGGAATAATGCTTGTTTTATTCCACTCTAGCAACATTGTTAATAGAAATATTCTTGAGTCTGCCATTATCCAACTTTCAAATAACCAACATAAGCAAAGGTCTTTTTTAACTCGATCCTGTTGTTTTGAATTCCTACAAAACAGATTTAGATAAGGGTAGAACGCTAAATCTTTGGTAAACTTGTATGCTACTTTATTAACTTTTAATTTTCATTTTATTTTTATATATATTGAAACTTGACCATAAAAGGCAAAGTGTTAAAACCCGGGCAGATTTCCAGTATAAATTTGTATTTTTATAATTAATTTGATCTTGTGCTAAAAATCGATATTTTTCCTTACAAATCTGATAATCCTTTAATTTTAATTTTTTATTTTTACTTCCTCGTGTGCAGAACGCTCCTCTATACTTACGTCGTTTCTATACATATGTATGTTATTTATTTATTTTTTTTTTCTTTCTGTAACCTATATATAGGCTGTAACCCTTTTATGTACTTCAGTGTTACTGAGGATGTCATTAGACGAAAGCGCTTGAGCACCATTTTGTTTCCTTTTCTTCGTGGTTTTATTCATCATAAATATTTTTCACGTGTTACTTTCGTGAAATAATTTTCATATATATATATATATATATATATAATTTTATTTATTTATAACCATACACACATATATGGGGCTGAAGCCGGCTTTTGTTGGCTTCGGGTTCAAGACTTGGTTATTTTTATAATTTGAGGGGTTTTATTTTTTATTTAATTACTATAATATTTTTGATTATTGGTAATACTAACAACCAAAAATAGTTAACGTATACTAATTTAGAATAGGTTAACTATGGAACTCGTCTTCCGGTTCCGGTTCTGTAAGTTTCGGCTTTCTGACTTTCTAAATGGCCGGCTTCGGCTTGGTGATTTTCTAAAGGCTTTGGCTTCGAAGCCGAAGACCCGGCTTTAGCCCCATATCAATTTGCACAAGAAATACCATAGAAGAAAATAGATTCAGATTTAAATTCTACATAAGAAAAACCGGATCTTGTGGGTTGTTGTTGTATTGTATGGGAAAAAAAAATAATATATATATATATAATAATGGAGTAAATGAAGGGTTATAAACTTAAAACCCACCAAACACTTTACATTCATGAAGAAGGCAAAGCTTAAGTTGGCTGCCCATAAATTTATATTTTTCTAATTAGTTAATCTCTAAATATTATAAACTATCGTACATTTTTTATTCAAAATGGCCACCAGGAACTTGAAATTTTAATGAAAAATTTTGTTGCTTATATTATTGAAGAAAGAAAATACTTTAGAAAAACAATTTAAATATCGTTATTTAATTTATAAAACTAAAATAAAATTATTTTATTTTACTGAGTAATACAACTATTTAACGTCACCCTTTAGCTACGACGGTATATGAGAACAAATTCTGGTACTGTATATTGTGGATTGAGTTAAGGAAAAGCATTTAAAACAAATTTGAAATGTAAAAATAGGAAAATTGAAAGTTTTTACATTAGATTAGTAAAATTTATGAAGAATTAATTTAAAAAAAAAGTCAAAGAATCGGCATCGGCTAAATTTTGGAATCGGTATATATATATATATATATATATATTAGTGATGTAGCGGATGTCATTTTTTTCACATCCGCGGATGCGGATGTTTGATTTCAACATCCGCGGATGCGGATGTCTACATTTTCGTTATTTTTTAGGATATATTCGAGATTTGTTGTGTTTAACGTATATAATAAGTTATTATATAGAGAGAGCTGTAGCTATAATGTAGTATAATTGATTACAATAATTGCTGTACTTTTCTCTGAACATATAAAATAATATCAAGCATCTAACTAATATAGAAATCAATTAGTGAATTCGTCTGCAAATAAATTCGTTATATTTTGTTGAGTTTCAGCCACAATTGGGAACCATAATTGTGTTACCAGGATGCGGGACGTGAACCCAACTCAAATGCACCCCACCGACCTCTTTCCCCAACCTCCACCCTTATAGAAAGAGATCTTTAATTAGCTTCATAACTATTTATATTAAGTTTAAAGTTTTATTAGGCATATTTATAAATGAGTAATTAAAATAAAGTAAACTAAGATGTTCATCGTTTAATGTTCAAACTTAATTATAGGAAGGTTATGCTTAAGGAACAATTTTTCTGCCTTTTCTGCTGCCAGTCCGTTTCTCTTTTCATCATATTAATCCAGCACTGCTAAATAATCTCTCGCTTGGTACGTTTGTTGGAGGACAGGCTAAATGTTTCCTTGCAAGTTTACTCAAGTATGGATAGATATTCTGCGTATTTTTCCACCAACTAATAGGATTGTCACATGCAGCCAGGCGTTTTTCTTGGTGATAGCTCTCGATCATTTTTACTACATCTTTTGAGCTGCTTGACTCAAGAAACTGAGAGACAGATTCTGTGATAGATTTGCTTGTTGAAGGTGTTGGTTCTGTCACTGAAACTTTTATTCTTTTGGGGGTGGCGAAGCGACAGATTCAAGAGATTGAAGCTCTTCAACTGCTTTGCCAAGTGATGATTTAACTCGTTCTAATGTACTAGGTGAAAATAACTTAGCTTTGTAACGTGGATCTAAGTAGGTTGCAAGAGAGTAACTTCATACAAGAACAGCCTCTCGTCTTGTCGCTTGCATCACTTTTGCGCACAATGAACTAGTTCTATTAATATAGTAGAATTTGATAATTTCCGCTTATTAATGACATTTTATCTCAACGGTCCACATCCGCACGACATCCGCAGTCCAAAGTGCGGATGCGAGAAAATGTGCGGATGTGACCTACATCACTAATATATATATATATATATATATATATATATATATATATATATATATATATATATATATATGATGAATAAAACCACGAAGGAAAAAAAAACACAAAGGGGTGCTCAAGCGCTTTCGTCTAATGACATCCTTTGTGTTTCTTTTTCCTTCGTGGTTTTATTCATCATAAATACTTTTCACGTGTCACTTTCGTGAAATAATTTTTCATATAATATATATATATATATCTATATATATATATATATTATATATATATATATTGGTGAAGGCCGCTTCTGGCAAGCTTCAATTTCAATTTAAGCAAAAAGCCACAGACAAGAAGGAAAGAAACATCCATCAAGTTGGAAAGGGACTATATTTTGTATATTGCAACGTTCAAGCACAAACTATGCTCATCCTCAGGCAAAAATTCTAAAAGTTAAAAACAATATTAAAAGCCATAATGACTAACAAAATAAAATAAAATAAAATAGGGAAAAAATCCACAAGTATTAAAAACAAAGTCTCACTAAATTCTAGAAAGTTACAATTAAAAACCATAATGACTATTATAAAACAAAAGCGAACAATTAACAAGCTTTAAAACAATGAAAGTGACACTAAAAACGAACAATGAATAACAACTATAAAATACAAAATGTATATATATAATATATATATATATATTATATATATATATATATATATGGATTATCATGCCCCCACCACGGTTCGAATCCACCACCACTTGAATAGAATTTTTTGTAATACTGATGCTTGATCATTTTTTTTTTCTTTTTTTACCCTGATTTGGACATCGTTTTATGGAACATTTTTGTCTATTAAATAACTAGAAAAGGAAAAACTATAAATTTTTGTTTTGGAAAATTTTGTGGCTAAAAAAAAAAAAAAATATATATATATAATATATATAATATATATATATATATGGTAACGAGTTATCGAGGTGAAAAAGGTCTTCGTGTTGTGAAAATTAGGAAATATAAGGCTTAAAATGCGCTATCACAATTATTATTATTATTTTTACCTCTTTTTGGTGTTGGGCGCTTTCTTTTATGTTCGTTTTACCCGACTTACGAGGTCGTTTTCTCTAAGAAACAATCGTAGTTCCGGGGAATGTTTTTTGTTACCTCGCTAGTTCTACCCGTACGTCGTACGTTGAGTGATTTACTTTCAGATTTTAAAAATTGAAAGATCTTAAAAAGTTGCTGCCGTATTTTGGTTATAGGTGATATTAATTTAGAAAGGTGGAAAGGGAAAAGTCAGTAAAGTAGGACCAAGTGGGACTCGAACCCGCGTTGCGTGGTTTCTGAGTCAGCGCTTCTATAGTGTCTCGCTAGCTCTAGGTTTACTACGTTTTTACCCCCTCCTTTCATTTTCCACCATCTTTAAGTGCGGTTATTGTACTTAAAGCGCATTTGTGGTTAAGAAGTTGATATTACTAGTCGAGCAAAAACTAACGTACGTACGTACGTACGTGTGTGTGTGTGTGTGTCCTTCGTTTAAGTGATTTAAAGCCTCCATTTGGTTTGGATTCCTTATCTGCATGTTTTGATTAACTCCCATTTTGGGCCTAAACCCGTTTATTAGGAGTCTTTCTCGCGCGCTAAATCCATGCAAGAGTTAAAGAAATCATCTTTCCCGAAAGGAGTTAACTCCGCGGAGGTTCAGAGCTTTAGAAATGATTTTGGCAGAGGTGAATTTGTAATTTTGCCTTTCGAGGGTTAAAAAAAGAAAATTTCACCCCGTTAACCAACAACCAATTTGGTGAATTTTGTCTCCCGCCGAGGAAAGAGTGATTTTTAGAGGTTCTATTTTTGTGCCAAAGATCATTATTATTAATAATAATTATTTAATTTTATTTCCTTCTGTTTGGTTTTACTTTGGTCCTCTTTTTTATTATTATTATTATTATTATTGTTGATTCTTATTGTAATCGTTCCATTTATTATTATTATTATTATTATTTTATTGAATAAAAGTTCCACATTTTCTTTTTTATCCCATCTTGCCCCATTGTCGAAGGTGTACACACTATATATATATATATATATATATATATATATATATAAAAATTTCACAATTAAACACGTGAAATGAATGAATGCTGCAAACCCACAAGGAAAAAGAAAAACGATTCCGAGGCCTTTCGTGTATTCAGAGCAACACCTCGTCAGGGATTCCTGACGAGGTGTAGCTCTGAATACACGAAAGACATTGGAATCGTTTTTCTTTTTCCTTGTGGGTTTGCAGCATATATATATATATATATATATATAATATATATATATGTGAAAATTATTTCACGAAAGTAACACGTGAAAAATATTTATGATGAATAAAACCACGAAGGAAAGGAAACACAAAATGGTGCTCAAGCGCTTTCGTCTAATGACATCCTGAGGATGTCATTAGACGAAAGCGCTTGAGCACCATTTTGTGTTTCCTTTCCTTGGTGGTTTTATTCATCATTACATATACAGGGTGGGCGGAAAGTAGCTCCCTATTTTGGATTGGTAAAAAAATATGTATATTATTCATTTATTTCAGAAAAAAATATATGAAAAGGTAGGCATACATGGTAGGTTTTCTTTAAAATTCAATGTGGGCTCCAACTCTTTCCACCAGTTTCTGGAGCCGCCCAGGAATGGCGTCCACTGACTTTAGCAGGAACTCCGGCGGGATGGAGGACATGACTTCCCGAATTCGGTCCTCCAGTTCTTCCAATGTCCTCGGTTTGGTGCGGTAGACTTCTTCCTTTACCCACCCCCAAAGAAAGAAGTCGCACGGTGTCAAGTCGGGGCTCCTGGCTGGCCATTGATGTGGACCACGACGACCCATCCAACGCCCAGGGAAGTGGGCATCCAGCCACTCACGGACAACAAGAGCGAAGTGTCAACCGCCACAATTGCCACTACTGGGCAGGAGAGGATCCCATGGTTACCGCTGAAAAACGGCAGAATCGGTTCAGTGTAACGGTGTGGTGTGGTATGACCTCAGATCAGGTTGTGGGCCCGTTCCTTCTGCGCAACACCATGAATGCTGAGCGGTACCTTGCTATGTTGCGAAACGAGGTCTGGCCGGTTGTCAGCACATGGGAGAACATCGACGATCTGATATTTATGCAAGATGGCGCCCCTCCGCACTTCGCTCTTGTTGTCCGTGAGTGGCTGGATGCCCACTTCCCTGGGCGTTGGATGGGTCGTCGTGGTCCACATCAATGGCCAGCCAGGAGCCCCGACTTGACACCGTGCGACTTCTTTCTTTGGGTGTGGGTAAAGGAAGAAGTCTACCGCACCAAACCGAGGACATTGGAAGAACTGGAGGACCGAATTCGGGAAGTCATGTCCTCCATCCTGCCGGAGTTCCTGCTAAAGTCAGTGGACGCCATTCCTGGGCGGCTCCAGAAGCTGGTGGAAAGAGTTGGAGCCCACATTGAATTTTATAGAAAACCTACCATGTATGCCTACCTTTTCATATTATTTCTTCTGAAATAAATGAATAATATACATATTTTTTTACCAATCCAAAATAGGGAGCTACTTTCCGCCCACCCTGTATATATAATATATATATAATATATATATATAATTTTTTTTTTTCAAAAATATATAAATATATATATTGTGGTGTTATGTGTAGGTTTATGTACGGTATATAATTTGAGTTAAGGAAGCGGGTGGTTGTTATACGATTATATAAACATGGGCAAATATTTTGTTCTGGAATAGGTGTACTATGTTTGGTTACTAAAACCTTTAGCATTGCTTTTTATTTAGCGTTCTTTGCATTTTCCTAACTCCGTTTCTTTTTTTCTTTTTCAGATGAAAAAAATGTCTATCATTGTCCAGTTGTGAGTCTTGAAAAGAAATTCCAAGGAGGAGCAGTGATACTTGCGGAGGTTACTTTTTTTTTTCACGAATCTCAGAAGTTGTCCAAACACCTACGATTAAAATAAGGATTAAAACCTTTTAAGTAGGCCTTAGTGTTAGTTTTAATCTAGTTTACTGTTACTCGCGTTGAAACTTATAAATAAAAACGGGCCTAGTTTTATCAGTGAATTTGAAGCGAGTTTGTGCGTAAGTAAGTCATTAAAAAAAACTATTAATATAGGCCAAAGCCCACATCTGTGAGAAAATAGAATTTGGCCTTCATAGAAGAAGGTAGAAGCGGCTAATCTCGGGACCTCGATTGGATTCTCGACTGAATCTTTAATAACATCGGACCACACATTTGAGTCTTTTTATTCAAGTTCAGTTTTGAGCATTCAAAATGGCGTTTGCGGGACTCAAGAAACAAATCAACAAGGCCAATCAGGTAAGCAACACTTAATAGGCCCCATTTAGATAGGTGTAGGCCAGGAGTTTTCAAACTTGTCTTCTGCACCAAAATAGAACTTATCGTATCACCACCACCCTTAATTTTTTTTCAGGACAAACCTAAACATAGCAGTTATTGTGCAGGCATCCATAATTGAACTGCCCTCTATATAATAATTAAATGTTGCATGTGACGCAAAGGTATATATATATATATATATATATATATATATATATATATATATGTGTGTGTGTGTATATATATATATAACAAAACCTCGTACCACAAAGCAATAGCTCGCTTACTACAGTTTGGGAACTGCTAGTGTAGGCCCTAACGTGTAGGTTAGCTCGTATTGATGCAGGGGAGGGGTTTAGGGTGCAGATTTATCCTTCAGATACAGCTGTTTCTATATTAGTACACCGTATACATACAGAGTGGGCCAAAAATACCTAGCAAGTTCTTTCGTTTTAGGGGAACGTAAATTAGTACCACCCTGTAGATGCAGTAGACTATTTGCCTGTATTTCCTCGAAGTCTTGATGCACAGCCGGAAATCCTGCGTTGGAGAACATCGTACTGTAAATTGGTGGAGCTACCTCGTGGCCATGTCGCAACTCGTTAGATCGGCGTAGTTAAGCACAATGGGCGCATTCGGCAGTTGAATAAGTGACCGCGCTCTACGACTTTAGATGATGTACCGTAGCGACCCTCGGATAGATAGGATCCCCCGCAAAGCTCTAGGTCTCCCCCGTCACGTGACATTTGTCATTACGAAAAAAGAATGAATGAATTCATTGTATAATTGTCCCTTTCGTGGCGTGGAAAGAGAATTTTAAATTTAGTCTGAAATCTGACACGTAATAACTCGTTTAGGGGAAAGTATCGCGCAATCTAGATGGTAACAATAGATAATTGCTCGTTGCTGGACGAGTAGTGTATATCTGCATCTGTCGGCTGTTTGCCATTGTCCACGTAATTAGCATATATAGGCTTTTCTCACCTATCGCAAATGGATTATTAATAGCCTCTCTTCGCGAGCCGATCCTCCGGCTATGATAAAGTAAGCCATTATACGGAATAATAATAATGGGAGAGGCACCCCCTAAAGATTTTACCTACCCTACCCCCAGTATATAAAGCGCGGATTTGCTTTAATACGCGAATGGGCAGGGGCGAGCTTTTATTGTCTCCCCTTTGCTAAAGCTGGTGGGGAACTTTGGATGAGAGTCTTTAGAGTTTTTATCTTCGTGTTTGTGTGAATTAAGCGGTTTACCTTAATTTGCCGTTAAATGATTTATCGAATCGTGAATCCAAATTGAAAGTGGAATTGTTTATAATTGTTGTAGTTAGTTATGAGGAGTGGAGACACGCCGTTCCTAATTAGTTGTCTATCGCAGTCTGTAGAACTTGATCATACGTGTTTCATCCAAGGAACGCCTTATCCACACACTAAAAAGATAACTTAAACAACCTTCATTTTAGCAACCTAACCTAACTTAGTTTAATTTTATCTAAATCCCATAAAAAAATACCTCTGTTCGGGCTTATATATATATATATATATATATATATATATATATATATATATATATATATGTTAACCCCTCCGTCTATGGCCTTGGGTGGTTCGAATCGACGGGGGTTCTGGTTGGGAGGCAGCAACGGATATTTCTCGCGATAGTTTCCGTCTATAATCTAATTTTTCTCTCACTATAGGGTCGACAGACTTAATTTTTCTCTTTCTATGCCACTGGGTGGGTTCGGAGGATTCCGTGAAAACTTACTAAATTCTCTGAAGATTCCCTGATGCTTCTTATAACGTATCGGGAAATTATTTTTCTCTATTGACTGAGTTCTCGGACGAGAGCACGGCTCGAAGGAAAAGATTAAAAAAACTTTCTTTTACTGTAATTTACTTCTAAAAATGTACAGGTAGCACTCTGAATTTACAGGGGTAGAGGTTCGACCTCTTTCGACCATGGCTCAGGCCGGAATGTAAAAATTAAGGAGGCAAGGGGCCTCCCCCTCCTCGCTGAGAGGCTGCTAACAAGGAAGTGTCTCTTAATTTACAGATACAAGTATCATATAAGTCTAAATGTTGGGAGTGCAGTTGAAGGTTAAGTTCCCCCTTTTAAACATATGATCAGATTTTTGAAAGATTCCTAATAAAAATAAAAAAAAAATAAAAAATAATTGTATTTTCGCCGAGTATACATTTCTAAAGGGCGACATAATTTCGTAGTAGTACACGAGTACAATTTAAGTACATCACTGAGTACGTTGTAATTTTGGTTTATTACAATTATGATTATCATCAATTCACATTTGCTTATTATCGTTAATTATCGTTATTAAAATACATTAATTACTTTAAATTATTATCATTACTTAAAGTACATTAATTACATTATAAATTATCATTAATTACAGTTTCATTAAAATACGGTACATCAATTACATTATTAAGTACATTAGTCACTTACAATTCTTAGTGTTTTTATATTTATATATGGTTATTAGTACAACACAAAGTACGTGGGCACCTACGGTATATGTTCATATACAACATGACACACACGATATAACATAACACATGATAATGTGTTATAAATTGGAATTAGAGCGAGAGGAGATTTTACGTCTTCGGATGTTAATTTATGCTGTGATCATCGAATTGCGTACACTTGCATAAGCATTTTCGAGTTCATTGCACGAGGCAAAATAATTTAAAAAAAAAAATACATGCGAACGTATTTGCTCGACTTTCAACGAACAGGTACGGATGCATAAAGTTTTGTACACATTTCATAGACTGACACGAGTAAAATGAATATTTAATAAAATTGATATAGGATAATGGTCAAAGATAAGATGTGGACGTATGGGTGAATATGGTCGAATAATAGTTATATTGCATCATACCAGACAGGCCATAACATATAAATAATGACGTATAGAGTGTACAGTTTTTATTATAATAAAGAATTTCCATACATTGTATACTAGAGATATGATGAAGGGAAATTAATGACGGGAAAATGTGAAGGGAATTAAGCTACTTTATGACGTCATAGCTATTTAATTTGTACGTACAGTACAAGTCATTATTGGGAGAATTTAGAAAAAGATGAATTAGAGGAATACAGTAATGAATAAAGAAGTATAAACAAGGGTTCCAATCATGCCATATGCAGTGTGTATGCATAATCTAATAAAATTTAGGGATGAGGGTTAGATGCAAGACAACCATAATTAATTATAATAAATTCTCTAACAAATGAAAAATGGAAATATGGGTACGACTAAGCCATATAAATGGTAGGTCGCATGGTTGTGACTGAAAAAAAATAGAAAGCAAAAATTGAAATTCTATCCAAACTCGCTCAGGCGATTTTGGTTTCTCATGTAAAAATGAATATTGATTTCATTGTTTATATATATATATATATATATATATATATATATATATATATATATATTATATATATATATATATCAGAAAGAACACATTACATAAGATATACATTATTAACCATATTGATTTAAACAATGTTGGGATTAATATTTAATTTTTGTAGTTTAATTATAGTATTCTTATCTGAATATGCCGTTGGGAAGCATGACAGCTTTTCAGTCAAAAGTCTTTGAGATTCATTTCTATTTTTACAAAGGAAAAAAGAAATCTAAATAGAATTTATGGAAACTAAAATAATGTTGCCTTTAGTTAACTCTATCATTATAAATGAAAATTTAAATAATCTTTAAAATAATAAAAAATGAGAATAGAAATAATAGAAGAGGAAAATGGTGAACAATACAAATCATGATAAATCTTAGTTACAAAGATTCAGATGAGTGAGGCAATGCCTGAGGCATATTATAACTATGGCGTAATATATTGGAAATTTTTAACATCTATATGGTTTATTACACACACACACACACACACACACACACACACACACACACACACACACACACACGGTGTTTCAGGAAGAAAGGTCAATACTTCGGGAGGTGATAGTATCGGTCATTGTGAGAAAAAAAGTTCATATGAACATGTCTAATTCTGAATGGTTACGGAGATAGAGCTGTTTGAATCTGATGCGCGCGCAGCTCTTCCTCCCCCTTCCATCCCCTGTAACCTTGAACCATGTAAGCTGTAATGTAAGCATGTAACAAGCCAATCGACAGCTGACTGTTGTGACTGATACCATTCAAAATGCCAATGTTTAAACATTAAATGTTAGAAACAGTAATTGGTTTCTCTTTCTTGATTACCATTAACAGTGCTTTTGTACAGTATTTGTAGATTCAAACAGCTCTATCTCCGTAACCATTCAGAATTAGATACATGTTCATATGAACTTTTTTTCTCACAATGACCGATACTATCACCTCCCGAAGTATTGACCTTTCATCCTGAATATATATACACAGTGACGGCTGCTAGGGTGTCCCGTTAAACCCAAAGTTGGTCGGGTACAGCATTAACCAATATAATATCGTGAAGTGGGCTACTAAGAATGCCCAAACAAGTTTTTAAAGTCCTATCTAAGAAAAAATCATGCATCTCCAGGGGTTTACACTTTACACCCCCGATTCAGACCAAAAAATTGGCATTTTGACCTTTAAAAGACCCATTAAAGCTAGAAATTACACACACATTTTTTCCAATCTGTTAGTAGGAAGACCCAGAACCACGTCAAGGTCGATTGGAATATCTCGAGTTTTTTTCTAGGTTTTTTGTTTTTTTCTAGGTTTTTTGTTTTTTCTAGGTTTTTTGTTTTTTCTAGGTTTTTTGTTTTTTCTAGGTTTTTTGTTTTTTCTAGTTTTTTTTTTGTTTTTTCTAGGTTTTTTTGTTTTTTTAATTTTTTTTAAATATTTTTTATGAAAAATTGCATAAATCCCCTTTTTTAATAAAAAATTGCATTAATCCCCCTTTTAAACTAATAATTTACCTAGTAATTACGAAGATTCTTTTTCTTGATTTTTTTCTATGAAGTTCTGTGGTTTGAATTTTAGCTTGAAGCTGAGCTTCATCTTTAACTGTAGGAGCCAGATCAGTTAGAAGCTTAATAGCCCTTTCAGCACAATCATTGACAACCTTCAAATTACTCTCAAACTCTTCCATTTCATTATACAGTAGTTTGGATCTGAGCACTATTCTCCCACTGCTTTGACAAACAACAACTTTCTAAATTCACGATTTTAAAGATTTTCCATGAATTAGGTCCTATCAAATCCACCAGCCATAAACTAAAGATGTAAACTTAACAAATCTTCCAAATGATTCTTTTACTTCTGGTTCATAGTTAAGCTGATCTCTAAATAAGACAAGTTTATTTGAATACAGCTGAGGTGCCATGAATCTAGCTCGATGGCATGCTCCTGGTTTACGAAGATGTATCTTTGAAGGCCTGTGCCCCAACAATAAACAGTTTAATTCTAAATATTCTAAGTAATCATCTCTGAAATAATTTTTGTTCTCTAATAAAGAATTATAAATTATATTTGCACTCTCTTTAATATCCATCAACAAAGGCTCAGTTATATTTATTTCTTTAGTTTGGGATAATGTTATTTTGGACCAGCTTTTCGAAAATTCTTCAAATATGGGATAATCGGGACCAGTGTTTTTTCCAAAGATGCATTGCCAAACAGATTTTACAGTAAGTTCGCCAATGTGGTGACGGCATGCTAAATATAATAATGGTCTATTCAGATTTCTTTCTATATAAATGCAAGCTCCTTTGTTAATACCTGTATTTGAGGCCGTCGTGTCAAATGACATACCTCTCACCTTTCCTGTGACCTGCCAATCTGTAAGGAGCTTGAATGTAGCTTCAGACATTTGTTCACCAGTAGCATTTTGCATAATAGGTATCCCCAAAATTTTATCAGTATCAGGAGATCCAGTAGCAGCAACAGCAAGCCTTTCTAAGCCTAAAATCTGTTTTGAATCCCAATGGACAAAAAGATGTTTTATATTGGTATTTTGAAATAATTCTTTGACTTCATTTTCAGTTTTTACCCTATTTTCTTGTGTTGCTGTATGAGTAGATGTTTTTGAAACTGCATAATCGTTTAGGTCTCCACCGCCGGCTCTAATTAAAGCAGAAATTATTAATGTAGCTATTCTAACAGATACATTTCCTCTATCTATAGCACTGGCTACAATATACTCTTCAAGTACATTTCTAGGTAGGTAGATAGGCTTTTGTTCTTTAGTTGTTTTTAGTCTTTTATTGAAGTAATCATAATCGTTAGAACTATCTCCCTCACATTCATTCTAATTCCTCTATTTTCACTTTAGATGGTTTGTTTATTCTCTCTTGTTCTTTCTGACGTAAACGTTCATTGGTTGCTAGTCTTTTTATTTTATTTTTTATTCTTTGCTCTGAAATCTTCTCTTGAACCCAGTGTAACTTCATATCCATCTCAGCATCTTTAAAAACTCCAGATCTTCCTCAACTTCAGCTTTCCCTAGCTTTTCTGAAAGAACTTTTTCAGGAAATGGGTGAGCGACATCAAATATTGTTTCAAGTTTTTCATAAAATTTGTTTACTGAATTTAGGTGTCTTCAGTTTTTCTATATGTTTTGTTAGAACATACCATTCCTGGTGCAACTTAAGAAGTTTTTTAACGGCATATTGTCTGCTACTAGTAGGTAAATTGCATTTATTCCAAAAGGAGAACACATGGTCTATTACCATGCCAGCTTGATGACTTACAAGTTTTCCTTTAACAAGGGATTGATTATAATGAGGATTGCAAGCTTTAATATGATGGAAATATTTGAGTACTTACTTGTTGGTTGGAACAGCTGTAGTCGTTCTGGAGGTGGAGGCTATAGGTTGACCTAGAAAGGGAATTTCTGTTTTGCTTCTAGTTAAAGGTTTGCTTAGAGCCATTTTATCAATTTAAATAGGTATTATGGTACCTAGATTTAGAAATTCCTGAAAAAAAGTTAGATTAGTTAGTAAAAATCGCTAAAAATATGAAATAAGGGGGCTAAATTGGGCCCTGTGGGCCCACATTTAGCATTGACATTTATAAAGCTGCTATACATTACCAGAAATGCATATAGAGTGGTAAATGTGTTTTATTTTTAATTAAAATAGTATATTTTACTAGAAAATGCCAAAAAATTCCAATTTTTTGGTCTGAATCGGGGATGTAAAATGTAAACCGTTGGGGATGTGCATGAATTTTTTAGGTAGGACTTTAAAAACTTGTGTGGGCATTCTTAGTAACCCACTTCACGATATTATATCGGTTAATGCTGTACCCGACCAACTTTGGGTTTAACGGGACATCCGAACACACACACACACACACACACACACACACACACACACACACATATTAGTAGTTTATAAAGTGTTAGTGAGTTGCGAAACGATATTGGTGATGGTGCTTGTCTGATGTTTATGGGTATAGCGTTCCAGATATCTGCCCCTTTGTAGGAGAGCATTTCCTGCAATTTACATGGAATAATTTGGTTTATGTATGAAATCATTGGGAAGCCTTGTATTATGGTTATGGTTGATTTGCTGGGGGTAATTGCCCTGTGGATGGGCGAAGTATAGTTTTTATTATTAGCAACTTTGTACATACTGATACCGACTTTATTAGGTCATTTATTTTTAGAATATTTAAGTTTCTGAACATTGGAGAGGTATGAGATCGTCTGTCATCATTGTGTGGATGGATAAACGAGTAATACAGTGTGAGGAGGGCATTTTGGAGATTTTTTTTTTTTTTTTTTTTTTTTTTTTTTTGTAGTTTAAACATTGTAGAGAAATCTAGATATTTTTAAATTTTATTTGATGTGTTGTGTGTGGCTTTTGAAATTTAATTTTTCATCTAACTTTGCAAGAGGAGTGTTTCCAATTATTAATAGTGTGTGCACGATTGCTGTTTTTTTAGTTACGATCATATATGATGATTGTTAAATTTAGTAAAAACTTATTTGCACACACATTTATAGACATGATTTAATTGCCTGTTCACTTCGTTCATTAGGTAATTGATATCGTGGTGTGTAGAAGCGAGTGGTGTATCAGCTGCATATTGAATACAGTCTAATGTTGTTGATCGGTAAAAATTATTTACGTGTATTAAGAAGAGTAAGGGTCCAAGGATTGATCCTTGTGGAACCCCACTTTTCAATATTGCATATTCTGATAAAATGTAATTTACTTTAGCATACTGGTGACGATTAGAGAGAGATGACTTAAGTCAATTTAGCATATTTCTCCTTATGCCATTTGTTTAATTTGTCTAGTAAGATATGTGAAAGCGTATCAAAGGCTTTCGACAGGTCAAGGAAAACGAAGATTTTTTCTTTTGTAGTTTAGGTTTTTATAGATATTTTCTAATAGCATGTTAATGGCGTCTTCCGTGGTGTGGCCTTCTTTGAACCCAAATTGTGTTTGTTAGGATGTATTTAGCTAAGAATTTGATTAGTCTGTTGTATACGATTCTTTCAAATACTTTACTCGGAGTTGGTAAGACTGAGATTGGTCGGTAATTGGATGGAGAATCAGAGCTGCCTGATTTGAATACTGGACAAACCCCGGCTATCTTCAGGTAATCAGGGAATACACTTTGTACTATTGTCTCATTCATAAGTCTCGTGAGTGGAGTTTTTATATCATCTAATATTAGTTTATATATTTTCACTGGAATTAAACTGATATCAGCGCTTTCATTTTAAGTTTTTTAATGTAGGTGGTTTCGTTTGGCAGAATTGGTTCAAAGAAGAAAGTATTTGGTGTGGGTTGTGGCATATATTGTTGCTAGTGACTGTCTGATTCTGGAATGGCAGCTGCCGTATTGCTTCCTATTTTCGAAAAGAAATTGTTTAATAAATTGGCCATGTCTTTGGGACCACTGGGTTGTTATAGTTCTTTTTTTGACGAGTTTCGACTTTATAGGAAAATTAGTATTAAATATATCTTAGTGTGTGTGAGAGAATGTTTGAAATTTTGTTTCTATTTCACAGTTAGGTGTAGGGTCTATAGTCAATTTTCATTCTTTCCTGTATTTGTAAATGGCTAATTAGCATTGTATATGTGGGCAGATGGTCCGTAATGCGTAATAGGAGTATACCTGACGCGTACGGTTAAGTGGAGATCGCACCCGGATTTGGTCTAATAAAGCGGAGTTTTCTATGGTATTATGTAGTCTTGTTGGCTTAGTTATTGTTAAATTAAAGCCACTTGCCGTAACGAGACTGTAGAAGAAGTTAGCATTATTATTATTAGTTTATTTTAGCGAGATCGATGTTTAGATCTCCCGCAGTGATGCAGTTATTGTTGATGTGATTAGAAGTTAAAGTCGTATCTATGCTCGCGATAAAGGATGGCACGTTACCATTTGGTGGTCGGTAGATGCCTAATATTGAATAGGAAATATTATTTATACGCACCTTAATTGCGAGGGTTTCAGAATGATCATTTGTGCCTGTGAATTGCTCACTACTCTTACTATTATGATTAGTGTCGATATATAAATGCTAACACCGCCGCCTCCGTTATTATTTGTACGTACGTGGTGGCTCGTGTAGCCCGGTATATTAAAAAGTAACGACTTATTTAACCCAGGTCTCGGTCAATATACTGTAATGCGTGTGACTGTGAATTTATATTGTAACAATTTTAGATTGGCCGTCAACTCATCAAAGTGATTTGGAAGTTCAAAATAGATACGTTTCCGTTACTGTGTCGCTCGTTCAAGAAGGTATCCATTGACACATAGTTGCTATTTATTGTATTTTGAGACTATTATTTCATTCACGGATCTAAGAGTATCCAAAGTGATAATCATAGAGTTAAGAAAAGAGAGAAAAAATAAAAACAAAGAATATACCGCGCGAATACAGGCACACATATACCTTTCATATGTTCCGCGCGATGATTCCTCATTTCACGGAGGTCAAACTTGTCACCCCTCCTATCGAGTTGGCCTGGTGAAGTAGAGAGTTGGTTTCTTGTACTCTTCACCTCGCATAGCCAGGTACGCCCGGCTCATCGGGGATTGTTCTGAGCCAGGCGTCTAATCTTCTTTTGAAGATGTCCACCGCAACACTACTCGCGTTCCTTAGGTCTTTGGGCAGCTAGTTAAACAGTCTTGATCCTTTCGCAACAAAATTATTTTCTTTCAGGGTTAAGGATGTTCCATGTCTAGCTTTAGTTTGGGAACACGAAACAGTTTTCCTTTTCTACTTTCCACTGTTGTTTGGGGGGTTATGGGGTTCAGAGTAAGATTTGGAGCTAGTTTCTCTACTATTTTCCAAGTGTAAATAATGGTGTATATCTCTCTCCTCCTTCCCAGTGAATACAGGTTTAATTCGCGTAACCTTCCCGAGTAATTTAGTTCTTTGCACCCGTTGATCTTGGCTGTGAAGCTTCTCTGAACCCCTTCAAGCTGACTAATGTCTTCTTTTTTTATATGGGCATGCATTGGGCATGTTAGGACCGAGCAGTATTCCAACTTGGGTGTGATCAGTGTTTTTAATAAAGGAATCATTATATTCCTATCCCTTCGTTTAAAGGTTCTCAGTATCTGCCCAGTTATTCTCTTTTCTCTGTTTACTGCTACCTTATTTTGTTTTTCAAATTTCGCATCGTCATTCATTACAACTCCTAAATCTTTTGCTTTAGAATTTCTCTGAATTTCCTGTTCATTTGGGGTATAGTATTCAATGGATTTTAGGTCCTCCTTTTTCTCGTACCTAACAGTTGAAATTTCTGTGTTAAACTTCATATTGTCTTCCGTCCACTTGTACATTCTGTTCATATCTGTTTGTAGAGATCCTATATCCTCTAGGTTTCTTATTTTTCAACTGATCTTTGTGCTGTCTCTGGTAACGTCCTCATCTATGTCAGTTAGCATGATTATGAAGAGTAGTGGAGCTAATACTGTTCCTTGTCGTACTGAGCTGAGGACCTCTGATTCTGATGAAGATATTCCTTGTACTGTAACGACTTGCCGCCGCTCACTAAGGAAATTATATATCCATTTCCCTACTTTTCCTGTTATCTCCATATATTTCAGTTTATGTATTATGATTCCATGGTCACGCTTGTCGAACGCTTTGGCGAAGTCTGTGTATATTACATCATAGTTTTCATTGCTTTCCATGCATCAATATTGTTGTTGTAGTGTTCCATTAGTTGTGATAGGCATGATCTACCTGACCGAAATCCATGTTGGTTATTATTTAATTTTTCTGAGTTTCCAAAAAGTCAGATTTTTTTTCTCTATCCTTTCAAATATTTTAGTGAGATGAGATGTAAGCAACACTGGCCTATAGTTTTTGGCCTCGGATCGATCTTCTCCTCCGTATATTGGGACTATGTTCGCTCTCTTCAGGATGCCCGGTATTTCTCCCGCGTCTAGTGATCGTCTCCATATCCAATATAGGGGCTCAGCGATTGCATTCTTGCTGTTTTTGATCAGTGTGGCATTCCATTTGCCTGGTCCTGCCGCTGAGTGCTTTTAGTTTCCCTATAGCTTATGTAATATCATGTGTCGTAAAGTTGAAGTCTGTTATACTTTCCTCTTGTGGTTCTTCTTCAAAGAGCGCGTTTCTATCGTATATCAGTTTCAGATTTTGGGATACTGAAAGATGATTCGTAATGAGCTCTTAATATTTCAGATACTTCTGTTAGATCATCAGATAAAGCACTGTCTTCGTTTTTTAAAGGTCCGATAGTCACATGGTTTTTCGACTTCCTTTTTGCAAAATTATAGAAGTACTTTGAGTTAACCTTCTGTAGCATCGTCGTCGTCTTTTTCTGTATGCTTCTCAATTAGTTCCTGTATGACGCAATCGATACGTTGCAGTTTATCACTTAATATTTTTCTGATGTTAGCTTTACAGTTACTTAATTTTGCAGTCACACTCTTTCTCTTTCGGAACAATGACCTCTTTTGTCTCTCGAACCAGCTTCTCTTTCCTCTTTGTTGTATTTTTGGGACATGTCTCCCCACAATTTCCAGCGTCTTCTCCTCTAAGGTCACTAGCATCCCCTCCGTTGTCTTGTCCTCGAAGATGGGTTTCCAATCTATTACTTCCATGCTGGATGCAACACCTTCCCAGTTTATAGATTTGGAGTGAAAATTAAAAATTTCGGATTTGCTTCTTTCTGTTGTTCGTGTTCTTTCCTTTCCTGTTGCTTTTATATATATTGGTTATTATTTCAATGTTGTGATCCGATATTATAGTTGAGGGTAATAAATATTTCTACATTATCAATTAGGTTACTGTTTGTGAATACCAAATCTAGGCAGTTGTTTTTTTTCTTGTGTTTTCTGTTATTTCTTGCGTTAACATAAATTCATCGGCTAGAGCTAGTAGCATCTTTACCTGCTCCTGATCTTCCCTTGTGACCCCTTTGTCCTGGTGTATACATATATTTTTTCCTATCCTTTTATATTTCATGAATGGAAAATTAAAATCACCACAGAGAAAAATATTTGGGGTTGGAGAGTGCAGACTGTAGATCTTTTACTCAGTTTCTTACATCTGTAATGGAATCGGGAGAATTTTGAGGTGGGCGTGTTCAGGGGTATGTACATTACAATTAGTACCATGTTTAATTTTCCAATTTTTGCTGCTACACGTTCTACGTAACTGTTTGAGGTACTTAGTCATTTCTGCCATATGCCTTTCGCGCGTGTAAATAGCACATCCTCCTTTACGTCTCGCTGTTCTGTTGGCTCGGAGAATGTCATAGTTGTCAATTTGTATTTCTTTTTTGTCAATACAGAACTCGGCTTTCACAGTTCGCCTGGCATTCCTTTTGATAGGTTTCCGTGAAGCATGCAAAATCTGCTCCGGTTTCTTGCACGAGTCCTTTCAGGTATCAAATTTTGTGCGGGCAATGGCTTGATTTAAGGCTCTGAATGTTGACTAGGGTTATTTTTATTTTTTCTCTTTCGTTTCTACATACTTGTGTTTCAGACTGTTTCCAATGGTGGTTTCCAATGGTTTCGTTGCCTTGTGGTGATCCTCCGAGAATTTTCCTCTATCTGTTTCGATAACCGTTGTCCCGATGTCGCATGTAATGTCTTTCTGTATGCTTCTGTACGGGTTTCGGATCCCTGTATTTGTCAGTTGGCTTTGTATTTTGTTGGTATTCAATATATATATGCGCCTCGGTGGTGTAGTGGTTAACATCGCTAACTACGAATCCATTGGGCCCGCGTTCGAGGCCCGGTGACGGCAACTGGCGCGCAGCAAAACCCAGCTGTTCATCCTTCTACACAATAAAGAAAGTGATTGATAGATAAATGGGTACCCTGAGTGGCCTAGTGGTTAAGACGCTGGGCTGCTGGTGGAGCATGGTTCGGATTCCACGTTAAAATGTAGGTCTAAGGTGGAATGAAAAGCTTTACCTTCGTCAGAATGAACAATTGGGGTGGAAGCTAACCATATATATATATATATTATATATATATATATATATTATATATATATATGTATGTACATATATGACGTATCGGATGTCATTTCCGACATCCGCGGATGCGGATGTTCATGCAAAAATTTGTTGGCTTGATAATATGGTAGTTTAAATTCATACTTAATTCATTAATTGACTTTCGATTTTGGTTAGTTATAAATATTAGATATTCGATAATATTAGGTATTTTGTAATTATTTTTTTTTACATACTTTTTTGGACGAATTTTCGCCACGCAACTGTGTTTTACCAGGATGCGGGGCGGGGACCCAGCTCGTCTTGCATCTTACCAACCACTTTCCCTCAACCACCAAACACCCTTTGGAAAGTGGTGTGCTTATGACATTATGTATTGTAGCATGAACAATTAATAATACAAATACACAACAGACATTGCCAGTTACTACCATACTAACCATAACTAATTAACCCAATTTCTAGAATACACCGGACTGTACATGGACCACGCCCCTACACTTACCTCGTGATTGTACCATTTTTTGATGTACTCGCTTACGGACTATACAAATTTCACCCTTTCCCAACACCCTACCAAAACAATTCTAATATCTATCGATTGTATCTACCCACAGTACCAGTGTACCACCTTATCTTTTCCTCACCAAAGATCTTTCAGCATACTCTATAATGTCAGATAGCGACGTCCGGCATTCCAGATTCCCGCAAACGAACAAGCAACTCGTTTGCCTTCCACTCAAACCAGTAATTCTTCCAACCACTCGGTCCTGCTTTATCGACTTATTCCGTGACCGTCATTCCCCGGTATGTTTTTCACGAAATTCCATTCCTCTGAACTGTTCAACTCCGAATTGGAACGGACATCTGGGTTTCTTTCGCGAATAGGACTACCGCTACTTCGAGTGTCCGTCAGATTATTCCCTCATCAAAATACCTACTGTTATCCGTCTACCAATTGGTTGTTCCTTACGTTCAAAAACCTTCCAAATATACAACCCTCATATCTCCATGAAGCCGGTAACCATCCTACCCGAATTTCTTGCTCCTGAATGGAATGATCAATTGAGTCGTTTTAAAATTTCAGATGATAACCAGAATAACCTTTTATAAATACTACAATCGGTAAAAAAAATTTCAACATCTGCCGTTAGTATCATTATTGTGTGTGCTATTATCCTCGGTATGTTTGTAGTAAAAAGATCATTCTTGAAACGAAAGAAAACGAGAGACACCGAACGATGTGAAACTATTTATGCACGACCAAGAGTTGCGTACCCAGACCACGTGAACTAGACTTAACCAACCCAACTCGTGTGTTGTATAGAAATCTGTATCATAAAAACCATTAGTTATCTAGTTAGGATTAGTTAGGATATTATACTATTGTATTAATATCATTCTAGAGGGGAGAGCCCTGTAAAAATGAACAATGAATAATTCTTGTATTCATATATTTTTATACAGGTATACCCCGTTATTCATAGCTTCAATATTCGTAGCTTCGCTAAAACCTAATATATTTTTTGACACCAAATTCCGCTGTTTGCAAACTCAGCTCCGTTATTCGCAATGCCAGATAAGGGAAAAAATAATTCATATTTCCGCCTGCTACTAAACGCAGCGCAGCATGCCCGTGTCGCAGGCCCATTATTCAAGAAAAGGCACGGTCTTTGTGGCGAGATGTGAGGAAGGAAGTCGTTGGTGAAGGTGAGAGGAGTGGTGGTGAAACTTTCAGTGCGAGTCTGGGGGTGGTTTGAGGAAATAAAAGTACAGTTATGTTTCTTTTATTGATGTTATTCATAACTTACTATGCTAATACAGGTCTGTATTTGTGTTTTATACTCGCTTTTATGTATCGTATGGGAACGTATCCAAACATCTTACCTTCTGAAAAATGGCCACTAGGAACGCATCCCCCATAAAACATGTATTTATATGGAAAAAAATGATTCGTTATTCGTAATTTCGCTATTCGTAATGAGTCTGAGGAACATAACTGTTGCGAAAACCGGGGTATACCTGTATTATTATTATCATTTTTGCATATAGAGTCCAAACTCGCTGACGAAAGTTCGGATAATTTTTTGATTTTCTTCCTATTTTATTTTTGCTGAATAATTGGACATTTCTTTTTAAATTACTTAATTTTTTTATTTTTTTATTTTTTTTTTTTTAATAATAATGTAATCTTGTTAAATTTTGCAATATTCATTTTCTTTATATATTTTCTCCGTTGTAAAAGATTGTCATGTCTTGCTTAACACCTAATCTTAAACTAAGCATTTAATTTTGGCTAGCATGCATGTTTAATTTTAATCCATAATAAAATGCATATTTCAATTTCCCTTTTTAGTTAACCCGTCAGATCATGACAACATCAAATCTGTCAGTATGCGATTTAAAATAAAAATATGGCTTCATCTTCAAATATCTTGCTTATCTGTCTAGACCAGGGTGGGGAAACTTTTCAGTACCAAGGGCGAAAATCGATAACATAAACACCTCCGCGGGCGTCTGGCAAATTTTAAGCTTATATAAGCCTTATATAATTTACAATACCTCTATTTGTGAACGCACATCAAAAATTTAGTAAATAATAAATACCTAAGCGGGCCAATTGAAATTAGCTCGCGGGCGAGGGTTTCCCCACCCCTGGTCTAGACATTGCTACAGCTAAAGTATTTACCTTATCTTCAAATATTTTACAAGATAATTCAGCCTATTGAGAGTAAAAAACAAAACAGGTCCACATTTAATAATAATAATAATAATAATAGTCACCCAAAAATCAGTATATAAAGTCAAACAATTTTTCATATCATTCTGATTGTATCTGATCTGACTTAGAGGCTGAACATTAACCTGTAACATTTTAGCACTAAAGTACAGCAAGAGAATATCTGTCTTCTCTCTCGAGCCTTGTTTTCTTCAGAGAACTTAGTCTAAAAATAGAGAGAAATAATTTCCCGATACGCTACAAGAAGAATCGAGGAACCCTTAGAGAATTTAGTAAGCTTCACAGAATCCTCCAATCCCCTACGAGAAGAAATCGGAGAGTAGTACAAGAGAAACTACTGCGATTTCCTACACGGTACCAGCTACTCCAGGTAACAATCAGTTGCTGCCACCTAACCAGAACCTTCGTCAACCTCGAACCGCCCAAGGCCATAGACAGAGGGGTATATATATATATATTATATATATATATATATATATATATATATATATAATATATATATATTATATATATATATTATATATATATATATATATATATATCTTAATATATCTTACTGCTGGAGAATCATGTATCAGGCCTGGTAATAGCTAAAGGTGTCTGCAATACAAACGAACAAAAATTGCAATAAATTAAATACAGATATGGATGTTCTTTTGACTAGACTAACAAAGAGCATTATTGTTGAACCACGTATGGAAGCCTTATCAGTACTTTGAACCCCCCTATTTGCTTGGCAATGCTCCTGCGATCTACTCGTACTCTGAGATGGGCGTATGAGCGGAATGTGTGGAAAGATTTTTAACCCTTCATACTTCCACTTGAACTATGAATGCATCGAGGGGGGGAAAAAAAATATATATATATATATATATACACAGGGTGTCCCATAAGTCCGGCATCATAGGAAAAATAATAAAAAAAGGCAAAACAAAAGCTTTTATTTACAGAACGTGCTCAATATGTCCACCATTGTTTTCAATACACAAATTCAGACGTGATACCCAGTCAGCAAGCACACGGTGAATGATGTCAGGAGTAATGGTGTTACATGCCCCAATAATGCGCTGCCGCAAATGTTCCAACACACCTAATTTTCTCTGCGTATACCAGCG
>JAJOZX010008456.1:60000-160000 GCA_023014485.1 Bathynomus jamesi
TATATATATGTATGTATATATATGTATGTATATATATGTATGTATATATATGTATGTATATATATGTATGTATATATATGTATGTATATATATGTATGTATATATATGTATGTATATATATGTATGTATATATATGTATGTATATATATGTATGTATATATATGTATGATATATGTATGTATATATATGTATGTATATATATGTATGTATATATATGTATGTATATATATGTATGTATATATATGTATGTATATATATGTATGTATATATATGTATGTATATATATGTATGTATATATATGTATGTATATATATGTATGTATATATATGTATGTATATATATGTATGTATATATATGTATGTATATATATGTATGTATATATATGTATGTATATATATGTATGTATATATATGTATGTATATATATGTATGTATATATATGTATGTATATATATATGTATGTATATATATATGTATGTATATATATATGTATGTATATATATATGTATGTATATATATATGTATGTATATATATGTGTATGTATATATGTATGTGTATGTATATATGTATGTGTATGTATATGTATGTATATATGTATGTATATATGTATGTATATGTATATGTATGTATATATGTATGTGTGTGTGTTTCGATACGTACAGTTTTGGAGAAAAGCGGTTAGAAAGGCAAAATTTGTCTGAAGCATAGAAAATGACTTTGTAATATTTTTTTCTTGTATTTTTTATTCTTTTTGATGACGCTAATCAAATTTTTAAAACAAAACTCGCTCATTATTCAGTTTTTGTTGCGAACATTTTTTTTGAAACATCATAGGAAGTTCTTCGTTACCACTTAATCCCTCTTTCTCGTTGCATGCTCCCCCGAGGGCAATCCATCCAGTTCTTAAGACTGACACACACACACACACACACACAGCACCACAAAAGGCCTTGCGGCCCATACCGAGGAGGTACCAATGGCAACGGGTGCCGCGGAAAAATTGTCACCCTCAAATAGTGTGCAATATTCGGTCTAACCTTTTCTTGAACTGATCCACAGAGGAACTGTCCACAACTTCTGAAGGTAGCCTGTTCCACGTGTGACGGATCTTATAGGTAAAATAATTCCCTCACACACTAGTCCTAAACCGTTTCAAATCCAACTTCCAACCATTGTTGCGAGTTGGGTTATCATTTAAACTAAACATGCTTCTAAAATCGACATCGTTGAACCCGCGTAAGAGCTTGAAAACCTCGATCAGTTGACCGTGCAGCCTGCGAGTTTTCAGCGAAAATAAATTCAGGGCGCGTAAGCGTCGATTATTTATAGCCCATATGCCTAACGGAAGGGATTAACTTTGTGGCCCTCTCCTGAACTCGCTCCAGCCTGTCAATATCTTTCCTGAGGGTGGGCGACCAGAATTGCACAGCATACTCCAGGTGCGGCCGAACCAGGGAAGGTTAATGTGTTTTAAATGACCAGGGCTGGACCTGTAAATCAAAACTTTTTATGAGATGGTTTTAGTCGCTTTATTCAAATTTGTCACTCATTTTTTGTGCAAACTATTGTAGAAAATAATAATAATAAATATATATATATATATATATATATATTTAGTGTATTTGTAGTCGGGGGTGGTATGACGTCATGTTACTCTGCGACTTAGTTAGTTTGTTGGTTTCTGTTCTGGCTATTTTTAGTTTTCTAATTGGGTTCAGTTTGGTGGTATTTGTGATAGAATTATGACATGCCATTCGTGTGGTTTCGACTTTGAGAAATTGATTCGTCATGTGTCCTAGATGATTAATTCAATGATTAACTGAATGCCCGGTTAGGTTAATTGAATGCCCGGTTAGGTCAACTGTACGCCCTTGATGATTGGTTAGGTTAAGTCGTGGTATTTTCGTTAGTTTAAACGAGAATGACGAGAGCAAACTTTTGTGGTTAACCCTTTACCGTCACATGTTGCCTTAAACTTTTCAAATACACGCATTTAGACTTAACCCTACAAAGAAGTTCGGCGTTAAAGGGTTAATTTTGGTGTTTTGCACGTTTCCTGTGGTAATGCGTCGTTTACGAGATATCGTGAACATGTTAGGTTATGCTTTATTGTATAAAATGTAGTCAAAAATACATTTTTCAAATGTATTTTGGTGTGCTTTGTTCGAATATGACTCATTTCTTGCGCAAACGAACAGAAATACAGTTGTCATTGCATGGCCCAAACGCGTATTTCTGTTCATTTGCCCAAGAAATGAGTTATATTTGATCAGAGCACACCAAAATACACGAGAAAAATGTATTTTTGATTTCAACTCCAGGCCATGTCATTTGCGACATAATTACCCAAGGAATTGTACAGAGAGAGAGAGCAATCTTCTTGCTCCTAATAATAATAATGATAAAAACTTCACGTAATTGACAATACTCGCCAAATATAATATATGTAATGTAATATAGTATAAAATATGATGATGAAACTGGAGGGATAATGAAGTAGGGTACGAAGAGCTCTTCTGCATTCAATCTATGCGAGAGACTTCTTTAGGTGAATCCTAATGAATCCATGGCATAGATTGGATACGATTGAATCGTCGCTGTGATATTTCCCTGTGTGTGTCGTACTGTACGAATGTATAACCACTCCACACCCCGTAATGAATGAGACGTAGTTTATTCTCTGGCGAAGAACGTATTAAGACGTTGGTCTACTGTAGAATTGCTGCATCACACATCAACACTATCAGTTTTCGTTCTAAGAACGGGCGAAGATCCGTAAGGATACGATTTAGTCTTTTTAAAATGTCGCGTTTCCTCATATTTCTTAATCGATAGATATTGGTAGGAAGCATCGATTTCTACGCTAGAACCTTTTGGATAGACTGTACCATCCATTACCTAAGTCGGGATACGTTGGGTCACACCAACCTTACAGGCTGAATTCGGTAATCGATGGTACAAAACACAAATGGATTAGGTCTTTGTAAAACTGTATTTTTATTTTTAAAAAAACATTGTATGTTGGTGGAGGAGAGAATTGTTTTCCCCTTCATCATCGAAACACACACACACACACACACACACACTAGAGGCATTCAATATATTTTGCCCCACCCTTTTTTCTAAGCTAAATAATAGGCTATGGGACTGAAATGTCTTTTGGGCCGTAAGTTTGAACTTTTTGCGCTTCACATAACCGGATTTTTCCAGTCCGAACCTCCACTCCCTGTATAAAACCGCTTTTAAACGCCCTTGTATAAAACCGATGATTAACCCAGTTTCGAAAATGGTATCTGACACTGATGTGCGTCGTAAACAGAGAGCTGTTATCAAGTTCTTAACCGCAGAGAAGGAAACAGTTGGAAATATTCACAAACGTCTACAAAACGTTTACGGAGATGCTGTTGTTGATCGAAGCACAGTTGGACGCTGTTCTAAACGTATCATCGGAGAGAGAGAGAGCCAGCCTCGATGATGAGCCAGGCAGCGGTCGCCAGGCATCGGCTGTGACATCTCACACTGTGCAACGTGCTAACAGCATCATTCGATCAAATCGACGCGTCACATACAAGGAGCTATCACTGGAGCTAGGAATTAGTGAAGGAAGTGTGAAAACGATAATTCAGCAACTGGGATACTCAAAAGTGGTTCATGGTTTGTTCCTCGCCAACTGACTGAAGATCACAAAGCCCAAAGAAAAGAAATTGCTTCCGAGTCGTTGGTTCGATCCGAGACAGAAGGGGATGACTTCCTTTCACGAATTGTGACTGGGAATGAGACTTGGGTACACCACTTTGAACCTGAAACAAAACGCCAATCCATGGAGTGGCATCACGCAGACTCCACACGCAAGAAAAAGTTGAAAATGGCTCCCTCTGCACGAAAGGTTATGGCCACCATCTTCTGGGACATGAAAGGGTGATTCTGGTGGACATTATGAAGAAAGGACAATCAATCAATTCAGAGGCATATATTGCTACCCGACAGAGACTCCAGAGACGGATAAAGCGAGTTCGACCGGAGAGAAACTGGAAGACGTCCTTCTTTTGCATGATAACGCAAGACCACATAACAGTTTGCGAACAAGAGAGGCCATCACAAAAATGCGCTTCACTGTGTTACACCACCCTCCATACAGCCCGGATCTGGCACCTTCAGACCTACATTTGTTTGGGCCAATGAAGGATGTTATTCGTGGAAGAAAGTTTCAGAGTGACGATGAGGTTATTGAGGAGGTTAAGAGGTGGCTCCAGCGGAACCCAGCGGACTTGCCAGCTAGGAATAAAGGCTCTTGTTTCGAGGTGGAGGAAAGCCGTAGAAAAGGATGGAGACTATGTGGGAAAATAAAAACTTGTAAAAAAGGTTCAAAATTTCTGGAACTTACAAGCAAACTTGGAGAGAAAAAAAATAGGTGGGGCAAAATATATTGAGTGGCCCTCGTGTGTGTGTGTGTGTATATATATATATATATATATACACACACACACACACACACACACACACACACACACACACACACTACCAGTCAAAAGTTTAAGTACACCTACTAATTTCCAATGTTTTGCTGCTTAGCTCATGACATAAACTTCAAATGTAAACTTAACAGGTACTAGAGATGAATTTGCTTACCTGGCTTTCATACTGTATGCTTCAGTGCATCTGCCCTATGCAGTGTGTTGTAACAGAAGCTTTTTCAAAATAGCCTTCAAAATGTGTTAATTTACGTCTAGCATGCAACCTAAAATTAATGCCATTAGCTCTTCACAAAGGTCCAAAAACAGTTCAAAAGTCTACTGGGATAGTGTGTTTCTTCAGGAGTATGTTAATACACGTGTTCAGTTATTAACATGCGCTGCAGGTCTTTACATATAAAATCCTTGCAGAGGAGCTAACGGTATTTCTTTACTATTACACCGGTCTCCGGTAGAAAGTTTTAAAAGCTGGTTTTCAATGTTAGACATAACTTAAATATGGGTATAAAAATAGGTTAGGTAAAAAAGGGTAGAAAGTTTTAAAAGCTTTAAGCTTCAATAACTCTCTAACAAATTTGCGACGGAAATGAGTATCATTTTTTAATTCAACACATTGAAAAACATTGAAAACCAGCTTTTAAAACTTTCTACCGGAGACCGGTGTAATAGTAAATATTTACCGAGCTAACTGTGTAGTTTAACGTATATATATCTGTTTCAAGAAGCAAAAATGGGTGCCAAAGCTCGGTTAACAACAGAAAAAAGACAGTCGATTGTAACTTTGAGAAATGAGGGCCAATCACTGAGGCAAATTGCAAAAAAATTAAAAGTTTCTGTGAAGGCGGTTGCTTGTACCATTAAACGGTACGAAGAAACTGGTCAAAATAAGGACAGAGAAAGGTCAGGGCGACCAAGAACCACAACAGACTCAGAGGACAAGTATATCAGAGTCACTGGTCTGCGCAACAGACGCCTCCACGGCACTTGAAATCAAAGCCCAGCTGAACAACTCCAGAAGTACAACAGTTTCAATATCAAATGTTCAGAGAAGACTAAGAGAGGCAGGATTAAAAGGACGAACTGCAGCAAAGAAACCAATGCTGAGACTCCAGAACAAAAGAAAAGGCTAGCCTGGGCTAAAAAACACCAAAAATGGACTGTTGAGCAGTGGAAATTTGTCCTTTGGACTGACGAATCGGTTCAAAGTTTTCGGATCCAAATGCAGAGTATTTGTGCGGCGCAGAGCGGGTGAAAGAATGACACAGCAGTGTTGTGCCAACAGTGAAGCACGGTGGAGAAAGTGATGGTTTGGAGATGTTTTGCTGGGGAGCAAGTTGGAGATCTCCACAAAGTCACTGGAATAGTGAACCAACGTGGCTATCACAGCATTCTACAGCGCCATGTCATACCATCTGGACTGCGACTAGTTGGTCAACAGTTTATAATGCAGCAAGACAACGATCATAAACACACTTCCAAGCTGTCAAAATTACCTGAAGCAGAAAGAACGGCGACGTCAGCTCACAGTTATGGAATGGCCAGCACAGTCCCCGGATCTGAACCCCCATCGAGCTAGAGTGGGATAAACTGGATCGACGAGTGAAAGCCAAGCAGCCATCCAGTGCCCAGAAGCTCTGGGAACTCTTACAAGAGTGCTGGCAGCAGCTTTCACCAGACTATCTTCTCTCTGTTGAGCGCATGCCTCGAATTTGCTCTGCTGTAATTGCTGCTAGGGGAAGCTATTTTGATGCATCTAAAATTTAGACTTTGCTTTTGGTAAATTGTCCTGATTTGTTGTTGTTTAAGTTTTCATGTTTGTACTTATGAATTTGTCATGATAACTTAGTTAATAAATAAAAAACTAAACAAAATTTGAAGTTTATGAATATTTCAGGGTGTACTTAAACTTTTGACTGGTAAAAAAAATATATATATATATATATATTTAGGGTGTTTCATAATTGAGAACCACATTATATTTTTAATCCACATAGATGCCCGTGTTCGTTTTACATATTTATCACTCCTGGCCAAAAATGAGACTCCTTCGACAACAATAAGGGGTCCCGAGAAATCACGCCTTACGTCAGAGAGCACAGACTCATCACTACTTCATCATTTCCCCCTTCTGCTTCTTCGGAAAATCCTTCCTGTTCTTGAAAACTGCTTTCAGCAGGTACTGTTTGTCTTCTTCCTTCGTTGTTAGGGCAGTATTGAATTTCTCGATGAGAGCGATCCCCGTTCAGCCGAGTCGTTCACCACAGCCAGGACGCGGACCCTAGCTAGGCCTGCTTGGTAGTGTGGGTCGCTTTCCCAAGACGAAGCGGGATTTTCGACGAAGGCGCCGTTGATCCCGAGTGCGGTGAAGAGATCCTTCGTCCTCGAGGTAACGAAATCCGAAATCTTCTTTCCTTTGAAGGAGCCGAGGACGGTCTTCCCCTCCAGACGCTTCAAAGCTTTCCTCGATGCCCGCTTGGCGAGGTTCTCGCATCCTTTGTTTCTCTTCCTGAGGAACCCCTTGATCGAAGAATGCCAAGCCGACCAGCGTCTCGGAGAAGTACCAGAGGTGTCGTTTCATGGCCGCTTGCGCTTGCTTGGCGACGTCGACGATCACGGCATCTTCCTGCAGTATTTCCAGGTCCAGCAAGAACTCCAGATCCACACGTGGGGCCTGCTCTGCTCTCGTCGCACGACTCCAAGCCTTTGCGTAGGCCAGGGCGACGAACAGGCAGATTTCTGTAACTCCTTTCAGCTCCCGCCCGGTCATCCTGAACTGGTCCTGAAGGAGGTACAGCTTCAATCCATAAATGGCTTTCGCCATCCACCGCGCATGGTGGTATGCTCCTGGCTTCCGCAGTGGCACATTGGCGACAGTCTCTTCCCCGAGAAAGAGGATAACCAGTTGAAGAAGTTCTTGGTAGTCATCCCGCGGCTGACCAGAAGCCAGAGCTTCCCTCACGACAAGGACAGTTCGGTCCTTGAGACCCTGAAGAGGTCCAGCGATGCTGCAGCTATCTGAATCAATAGCAGTGGTGATAAGAGATCGGTCGATGAAACCCCACTGCTCTTGGAATCTTTTGAAGATCCTAGTCTTGGGCCCAGAGGTGGGGCCCATCGAAGACCAGAAGACTTGGGCCAGGACGATTTCGTACATATGGTGCCTGTATGCTAGGTAAAGAAGTTGCTTCCCGAGACCCTCCTCAATCTTGATGCAGGCTCCCACGTGAATCCCGGTGTTCGATGCCGTTGTGTCGAATGATAACCCCTTGATTCGTTCGGACAGGTCGTGTTCCCGCACAAGATCAATGCAGAAGCGTACCGTCTCCGCTCCCGTGCCAGCTGGAACTTTCGGAACTCCAAGCAGCAGCTTCTGGCCGTTCCCGGTGACCAGCACAGCAATCCTGTACACAGATCCGTCACCTGTGATTTCAGGTAGCATTTTCCCGTCCCAGTGCAACACCAAGGGCTCCTCAGGACAGAATTCTCCCTCTTGATACGCCTCTGCTGCTTGCTTCCGAAGCGACTGGCGAGCACGATACATTGTGGAAGAGGAGATGGATACTTCGTTCAAATCGTGCCTCAAGGATTGCGCGACGACGGCGTAGGACATCGCTGCATCACGATAAGAAATGTTCATCCGGTCGTACGCGACAGCCACATCCTGAGTGATGAGGTTCCTCGACCGCTTCCTCGGAGAAGGACATGAAGCAGACGTGGAGGCTGCCAAGGAGGATCATCTTCCGCAGATGGCGACGCCGAGGACGAGGAGCTGTCTTCAAGAGTAGCAGCTTCTGTAACCGTCTTGGCCCGCTCGAATTCCCGGTGTCGTCTCTCCTCCTGCTGTTCCTCTCGACGCCTTTTCCTACTCTCCATTTGGGCCAGCTTCATGTCTGCCGATCCCATACTGCTCTCTGTTGGGTCCTGCTGACTCTTATAGAAGAGCTTGTCTTCCTCGTTTGCCATCATAGAAAGAGCATTGGAATGACCAATATCGAGGATTTCGTTCTTGAGTTCCGCCTTGAACATGTCCTCCGCAACACGACAACTCTCCTCGGATCTGTTCCTGCTTTTCACCAACTTGTAACGCTGGAGCAGAGCTTCCATTTTCCGAAGGGCGCTGTCCCGCCTCATAGTAGGGATCCTTGCTCTTTTCCAGAACACCATCACAGCATCCAAACAGAGGTTCAGACATTTTCTCCGTCCTACGTTTTCCTGTTTTTTATGGAAGAAGCACTTTTGCAAGACTTGCAACTTCGTCGGTAGGCGGCTACCCAGGAACTCTCTATTCGGGTGTCCGATGAGCCAAACCTCTTTCTTGCTTCGAGTTGCCATGTTTATCTGCAATGAGGAAATATACGAATTAGAAAAGAGTACAAATACGCAACGGTAGACAGAACGAGGACAAAACTCGACAACTGACACGAAGGACAGAGAGCAGTGCACCCTTCCGTCAGGAAGCAAGGCAGTCGACTAACACTAGAACAGCTGAAATTAGAAATACCTAAGCAATCTGAAGCGTCAAATCTCGGGACCCCTAAACGTGTTCTGATCTGGTTGAAACCTGTTCAGACGAGTTTCCTCGGCAAAAGGAACAGGGTCATCAATGTGGATTGAACTTCCTTCCACTTCATTCATCAACCACACTGCCGTGAAACACCCTAATATATATATGAAATGAAAAGGTTTATTGGCAGACTATAGTCCATATGACAAATATTATTAATATAATGACAGTTCATACACTAAGGATAAAAATATATACAATTGATTAGAAATAATACTGCACTGTCGAAGTTAAGTGGAGCTACAGACAGACGTTTTCGTACCAAAAAGTCCATAGCTTAGAGGATAAATGGCAGGACTCATGGATAGCTTGGATGATCGGGTTGGTTGATTTTTTAATTCTTTGCATTAGACTGTGTTGAGCACGTCTTGTTACCTCCGGGAAGCTCGGAACATTGCGGGTTGCAAACATTTGCGAAGCTGAGCATCTCGGGGGTAATTTATGTAAGAGTCTAAACGACCTGTTGTACAGCAAATTTAGGGTTCTGCCACAACCTTTTTTATAATTCACCCAGAGTTGCTGACCGTATGTATTACTGCAGAAAGTACGAAAGAGTGTCTCTTTAGCTTCACTTGTACAGAAACGAAAGTTCCTTATGGTCATATTCGCTTTAGCACACAGGCTTCGAGATTGTTTTCTTATATCCGAGTCATCACTCAAGGAGCTGGTAATAGTTTGACCCAAATACTTAAACTCTTGTACTTCCTCAATTACTTCACCATTCATTTTAAACCTTATATCAGCTGGCTGATTACAGCTTTTAGGATGAAATTGCATAACCTTAGTTTTTGTCACATTAAAAAGAATATCATGTTTCTGCGAATACACTTCGCAGACTTTTAGTAGCCGATCCAGACCTTTAACAGAGGGACTTATTAACACCATATCATCGGCATAAACTAAGTTATTTATCCTTGTGTTATCTATACAACATCCTACTGTTGCCTCATTAAGTGAAGCAATTAATCCGTCAATATACACATTAAACAGCATAGGGGAGAGCAAGGAGCCTTGTCTCACCCCACAAGAGGAGCCAAAACACTCGGATAGTACATTGCCCCACCTAACAGTGAAAGATTGGTGGGAATACCAAAATTTCAATAAATTTAATATGTACATGGGAACCTTCCTGTCTTCTAGTTTTGCAAATAAAATATTGTGGTTCACCCTATCATATGCCTTACTTATATCAAGGAAACAGCTATAAATGGTTGAATTACTGTCAATGTATTTAGATATTGTTTCTTTAAGTACATAGATACACAGGTCACTACTATATATATATTATATATATATATATATATATATATATATATATATAGCGTGGTGCGTGCGTAGGCAACTGGCCATAAGTGAAGTAAAATGTAGACTATCGTAATTCACAGATGTAGTGGGGTAATTTTTTTTGAGTTAACACTTTTGGTACTTCAGAACATTAAAAAAATATATCTAAAAAATTCTCGAAACGGTTCTATTGTCAGAGAAAGATATTGGTTCTAGATTAGCTAGTACCGCACTATTTAATAACTTAACAGAAAACATTGTTCGAGACCTAGTTTGTGTGCGAAACAGTTCTCTTGTTTAGATGCATGGATTTAAAAAAAAAGGTACCTCACTTTTGCGGAGATGTGTACGCGTGTGTTTGTGAAAACTTTGTTTTGCCCACGTGATAAAACTATTCAGATTCCGTCGGTTTATGAAATAATGGCATATGCTTATTGCATGGCCCGTAAGTCCATCATTGGCATTTTACAGTTTTAATATTGTACTAAATTGCTTAAAGATAAGACCTCTTTCCGCAGTTCCTTTCAGAGATCCATTCGGGACTCAAATACTTATTATTATGAGCTAACCAAAGGTCGAAGTGAAATATCTACACCGGGCGATGTCCAACTGTTTTGGGCGGAACTGGGCTAAGGTGTGTGTGTGTGTGTGTTTTTTCAGGGTTTCAGGCTTTTTGGCAGACCACCTCTGAACCCTGTTCACAGAAATTTGCGAAATTTCACTTATCCCCTTCAGGGTAATGGTCTGTACAGACCGTCGACATCGTTTTTAGTCTTCGTTTTCTTTGTTTTTCCCTTCTACTCCAGCTGGAGAGTTTTCTTACTTCCGTGGTTAAACCTTAACCCTAAGAAATTTTTAGGTACAGCCTAGTAATAGGCGTACGATAGAGGTGCTGTATCGTAGTGTGATCTACAATTTCTCCAGATGTTTTTCTTATGGGCAATTGGTCCAGGAACTCCACTGTAGATTTCTTTACTGTCCCTATCGCTCCCCTCACTATTGGGATGATCTCGGGTTCTACATTCCACATTCTCCGTATTTCATGTTTGAGTCTCTGGTATTTTAATACCTTCTCCCTTTCATAGTTAGCCACATTCCAGTCCGCTGGGACTCCTACTTCCACCAAGAGACATCTGTTACCCTCCTCCTCCTCGCACTACTATGTCTGGCCTGCATCCTGATTCCCTGATGTCAGTTGGTATCTCATGATCATATAAGAGCAGCACTTTATCATTGTCTTCTATTCCTTGTGGAATATGTTCCCAAAGCTTTTCTGTTTCTAGCCCTATTTCATATTTCTTACACATCTTGAAGTGGATTAGCTCGCAGACTGCATTGTGTGTGTCTGTGTGTAGTTTCCTCTCTGTAGGACTATTTCGCATCCAGATAGTATGTGACACTCAGTCTCTGGGCTCTTTGAGCACAGTCTGCACATCCCAGTTTCATTTTTTAGCCTCGATATTTCTTTTGAACCATTTTGTCCGTAGTGCCTGGTCTTGTGCTGCCACCACCAGTTTCATCTTCTGGCTCAGTGACCCTCTTACCAGGAACTCCACGGTTTTATCCCTCTCTATGTATGTATGCTCCGTTTAGCACCACCTCTTTGTATACTTTGCTGAATTTGTGCTCTTCCCAGTTCTCCTTTTCTTCTGATCTTTTCCGGTTATACCTTCTTTTTATGGTACTTATCTTTTCCATGAGGTTTATTTGCATTGTCTTCAAGCTATTCAGGTCCTATGCCGGCGTCCACTAGATAATCATGTCTTCTTTGAAAGTGATGATGTTCGAGGCTTTTCACGTTCATGGTCTTTTACAAATCTGACAAGCCCTTTTCTCCTTCCTTTATGGACTGAACTGACGTTTGACATCAGCAAATAAACGCGACGCCACACCGAATGCGGCCATTGCGATACAAGATTTGACTCTATCGGACACCATGAAAACTTTCGAGGCAACAATGATACGACTTAATGATAAAAATGTGAATACGACGACTAACCAACCGGATTTTCCGGTTCTGTTTTTTGAACAAACCATGCTAAAATTAAGTTTTTAGAAAAAGATATATTTGGAAATGTGCTTAAAAACTACTTTTGCTCCACTTCTTTCTTTTGAACTTTGAGTAGGAAGAATGATGTACCTAGATCTACCCGTTCTGAACTTCCTTCCATCCCTACCTCTTCCCTTTTCCAGACGTTACATTCGTAATCAGTCCCACCTCTTTTTTTTTTTTACTATATTGAAGTGTAAGAAAGGACCAAATTACAAACTTTAAAAAATAAAGGATCTATTCGAAGAGTAATTTTTAAAATGGTGCTGAAAATCCGATTCAGAAAATTAGTTATGAATTATAAATCGTTGCGCGCATTTGCAATTTGCGTTTTCTTCTTTTCTTTTCACGTTTATTTTCTAAGTTATTTCAGTTTTGCTAAATGGTCATTCCTCTCACGATCCACTTAAAAATGCTTCGTGATCGACCGGTTGGGGATCACCCCCGATCATCATCGGGTTTTACATCGTCGTCGTCGTCATCGGAGTAAACTTTTACCGTCTAAATTGTATTTAATATATTTACCATCGTAGTTCTTTGCATTAAAAAAAAAAGAAAATGAGATTATACGCCGCGGATCTACTCCGCAAATTATTTTAAAATTTGAAGAGGATACATTCTTTTGGTACTTTAAACTTTTTTGGGATTTGATGAAGCCATTTAATCGTAATATAAAACTCAGGCATGCTCAAACTTTGTAGGTTTGCCCATCTTGACAATTTTCTGTAGAATATACAGGGTCCATTATTAGGGATGCAACGGAGCCAGTATTTGAAGTTCCTACCAGAACCAGAACTTAAAAAAAAGAAGTAACTGTCCTGAACCGGTTATTACCAATAAGTTTTAAAATTGTTGGGCATTTGTTCAAACACAAAGTAATGATAAATCAACCCTATCATCTCTCATTTTCATTTTTTTTGTCTGACTAATAAAGATAATGTAGTATTTAATTACCATTTATGTGAAACATTACTTTTAGTAACTTCGTTACCCAAACTAATGTTTCATATCAATTGTATTTCCTTCACTGTAACACTATTTTTTGGGGAGTTTACGATGTTAGGATTAGATATTATATTGGAATCTTATAAAAATTGTGGTACGTTCTCGTCCGCGTTTAATTTTGCGTACGACAATTTTAAATTTGAATAATTATAAACGAAAATAAAATGTTTATAATAAAAGTCGTACATCTTTTATTTCAATTTCATTTTAAAACGACAAATTATTTAAGAAGCTCTGGCCGGAATCGGAACTATGAAATTTTGTGGTTCCGACCGCAACCAAGTTCCGGTGCACATCTATTCATTTGAGTTATTTTGCGAAAGGAGGTTTGGTCCTATTTTACATGGTAAAATAGTACCAAACCTCTTTGGCAAAATAACTATAATGGATAGAGGTCGGAACCACAAAATTTCATAGTTCCGATTCCGGCCGGAATTTCTTAAATTGTTTTGTTTAAAATAAAATAAAAAAATTACGTACTACAGCGTAGTTTGAATCTTCGCCTCGTTTTGAATGGAAGTTGGAAGAACATTAGTAGTACAGTTTCGGAAAAA
Source organism: Bathynomus jamesi (assembly GCA_023014485.1). NCBI lineage: Eukaryota > Metazoa > Arthropoda > Malacostraca > Isopoda > Cirolanidae > Bathynomus > Bathynomus jamesi. The sequence goes on from JAJOZX010008456.1 coordinate 73,930, forward strand.
AGTTCGCAAACAATTTCCAACAAACCAAAAGAAATTGCTAATTAGTAAAATTTTGTTTTTCTTTCGATATCTTTTCTTTTTGGTAACTACCGTAATATAATTCGCAAAACAAGTCATTACTCATTAGTAATTTTTTGCGCTTCTTAGAAACGATATGTTTCTAGGCGAACTTTATTCCTTAATCCGTTTCATTGTTAAAAAACCCTTTTGGTTTCTCTCGTTTTTATTTATTTACTTTTTTTGTTTTTCTGACTAATAACGATAATGAAGTATTTAATTACCATAATTAATCTCTTGTTCTTGGAACGAAAAAATAATTCGCAAAAGATGTTTCATCATTACTTAAATTTTTTTTTTAATGTAATTACAGTTTTTTCTTTGTCATTGTAACCAAACAAGTTTGTGCTTTAACACACACACCACACACACACACACACACACATATATATATATATATATTATATATCATATATATATATATATATATATATGGGATGAATTTCACAAATAACACGTGAAATGAATGAATGATGTAAAACCCATAAGGAAAAAGAAAAATGATTCCAAAGCCTTTCGTGTATTCAGAAGTAAACCTCGTCAGGGAGTACACCTCGTCATTCCCTGACGAGGTGTACTTCTGAATACACGAAATGCCTTGGAATCATTTTTTGGTCTTTTCCTTATGGATGACCTCGCGGGATTTAGCTGAAAATTTGTATATTAATAAATTTTTATATTCTAATAACGAAAGTGACATTATCTTCCTAGAGAAATATGCGCAACGTACGAAAAAAAATGCGTTTGTATGCGCACTAGTTTGCATGGCGCATGACCGTTATCTAATTTACACCGCTCATGACAACCGGATACGAGGTTGTTGTGTGGCCCCCGGTTAATTGAATGCCCGGTTAGGTCAACTGTACGCCCTTGACGATTGGTTTGGTTAAGTAGTGATATTTTCATTAAAACTAACGGAAATATCATGATTTAACCTAACCAGTCGTCAAGGGTGTACAGTTGACGTAACTGGGCATTCAATTGACCGGGGACAACTCGCAAGGAGATAGATCAGAGCACTGCATTATCATGCTCACTACACAATAATATTCAGACAAACTAGGTCTAAGCAGGCAACAATAAACATTAATAACCAACAAAAATTACTGTTTATGCGAGTTCTTATGGAGAAAAAGATGCAAATGAAGATTTATTTATTAAGATAATATTAAATATTGCAAATTTTAATAAATAAAGGATATTATCAGTGTGGCTAATGCTTTTACGTATGTAAGTGATGAATCGACCCCCAGTACGATCTTGACGGATCGCCGTGAAGTCAGGGATGGTGGGTTTTGTGTGCGCGGTTTAGTTTTTTTCTTGTATAAATGTTGTGTATGTTTTGTCAACGCGAAGAAGAGGCGACGTCAAACCGAAGACATCAACGCGCTGGTGGCCAAACTTCCTCAAATCTCCGTGCAGCGGGCTATCTACGGTTGGCCAGACTGGCAGTCGACGGCCTGCTGCGTGGCACGGTCAGTGCGCCGATCGGCTTCCGGGGCCGGACCTATACCAGCGTGCTGTTTTTTCATTTACGGGGAGCAATTGCGTGCCGGACGTGCTCCCCCGACTACTCTTACTCTCCGGCGACAAAAGGTGGCTGAGCAACTATCTTTCAGGAAGATGCTCGCATGTCGCATTTAATGCCAAGTCATCCAAAAATAAGCTCTTTCCAAACGGGGTCTCTGTTCTCTCACCAACAATGTTCAACTTATACATGCATGACATTCCAACACCCATAGATAACAAGCAGATGACATCACTCTAACATCCACCCACAACAACATCGACCGCTAAAAATACTTACAAACTACATAAACAGTATACAAGACTGGCTCACACCAGTAGACTCAAAGTAGCGCCCACAAAATCAACCATCACCTTGCTAACAAGCACACAAAAGAACACCATATAACTTCACACACTCGCAGGACCAAAATACTTGGTGTCACATACAACACATCATTATCTTTTGCAAGCCACATTCAGAACACTAAAAACAAATGTACGTCAAGACTTAAGACGCTTAAGGTACTAAAATGCACAAACTTTGGACACGAGCAGAAAGCAACATCACTCTTATACAAACAATATATTCGCTGTGTTATGGACTATACTAGCCCATGCTGCGCGCGCGCGCGCGCACACACACACACACACACACACACACACACACACACACACACACACACACACACACAGTACAGACAAGATGTACTCAAACAACACCTAGAACACCTGCACACGGCAACAAAAATACTGAAAGTTAGGGAACATTTAGACATGAGGGGAACACAATTCATAGCAGCAGCGACAACTAACCCACAACACCCTTGCCACAACATGTACAATCATGCCCAACACCTCGCACCGTTACGGTAACACCAGAGACATATTTAACCAAATACTCCATTCCATACCACGCCCCCACAGACATCACACAGTACAGAAAACAAAAAACCACACACACACACACACACACCTAACCCACAAAGCCGACCACGTCTCGGTCCGATATATATATATATATATATATAATATATATATTATATATATATATATATATATATACCTTTGGTTAGCTTCCGCTCGAATTGGTCATTCTGACGAAGGTCAAGCTTTTCACTCCACTTAGACCTACAGTTTAACTCTTTACGGACGAGTCCGCAGCATATGTGGCCACTCTTGTTACCAAACGTATAGGTTTTATCGTTATTGAAAACTAAATATTTTAGTAACTAGTCACTGAAATGATAAAATTTTGGGTTCCTTTCCGACAACTAAATGAATCTATATATTATAAACACGTAGAAACATTTATAGAAACGAGGCATTGTAGTACAATTTATATTATTTTTCTGGTGGACCTTAAGGTACCATCCATCGTTAAAGGGTTATCGTGGAATCCGAACCACGCCCCATCAGCAGCCCAGTGTCTTAACCACTTTGGCCACTAGGGTACCCATTTATCTACTAAACCACTTTATATATAATGTTTTGGAGAGTAACGAAAGAAAGGAAATCATGTATATTTATAGTTATTTTTAGCCACGCCCATCACTTAATCGGTACCTTACTATCGTTCTTTAGAAGTGAAGAGACGGAGGTAGGGAGTTCGACTGCCGATGGTGCTGGGTAAAATAATTCAGAATTTAAAGCATTACCGCAGAGCCTAGTTCGTCAAGCCTTGGCATTGTGTCAGTTTGTGTCCCTCCTATTGGTGTTATAATAGCCTGTCTATGGAAGTAAGGACTTCCCTCAACTATACCAATGGATGGATGCAAGTTCTTAAGTCATTTCGGAAAAGTTTGTTTTCGAAGGCAGATTTCTGCCCCCCTCCTTTAGCAATATATACTGTATGTGTATATATATATATATATATATATATATTTATATATATATATATATATATATATATATAGGGGAATGAACTCAGAATGGTTCCCTGAGGTTTTTTTATGATACACACAGACCGTGCATGGAACAAGAACTCTTCTAGGAAAATTAAATCCACTATAGTCCGAGTAAGTAATGGTAAATGACAAATACTATAGTTTTTTCTTTTTCATGATGCTAGCCCGACGTGGGCAACGGGTCACTCGCAAAGAGGTCCCAAAAATATAGCTTCCCTCACCAGCTATCTGTAAAGCAGATAGGATCCAGATCCTGTCCCAAAGCTGGATCGTATCTGCTTTGCAGATAGCTGGTAAGGGAAGCTATATTTATGGGACCTCTTGCGAGTGACCCGTTGCCCACGTCGGGCTAGCATCATGAAAAAAAAAAACTATAGTATTTGTCATTTACCATTACTTACTCGGACTATAGTGGATTTAATTTTCCTAGAAGAGTTTCTTGTTCCATGCACGGTCTGTGTGTATCATATATATACATATCTATATTTTATATATGAGGCCATCCGAGGAAGAAGTGGCTAAGCGACAATAGTAAGTAACGCCAGAAAACGCAAAGTTGTACCAATTTGAAAGTAAAAAGTTTTTAAATTTTGAAGATATTTCGTTGAAATATCTTTAAAAGTTAAAAAGTTTTGTCGCTTTCAAATTGCTAAGACTTTAACTGCGTTTTCTGGCGTTTCTTACTATTGTCGCTTAGCCACTTTTTCTGTGATAGCCCTTTCGAGAAATGTTTTTCTTCAAAATAAATTTTTCCATCGCAGTAGCTCCTGTGGAAACTAATTTATGTATTTTAATTTTTTTAATGCGTTTTATATATGACCTATGTAACCTATGAAGTATAGGTTCTGTAGCTGTACAATGTACATACTCCCTTAGGGGGGGGCCCCTGTGCGGTAATAACGTGGGTGTTATATCACTTCGTTACTAGAAGTAATGCTTCACATCCATTTTATTTCCTTCACTGTAACAGTATTTTGTGGGAAGTTTTTTCAAGTCAAACGCGTGACATTAGGACCGATGCGCGACCATTGGCAGCTTTACCCTACACACCAATTAAAGTATTAAACTCGTAAATACATTTTAAATTCAATAATCGCGTGATCGGTAGTGAATCAATAACTAAGACCACGGGACTCCGGTTCGAATCCCTTGAACTCCGTTTTCCCCACTATTGATTTTTCCCTCACCAAACGTGAACTTGTTCAACGCATAATTTTTAAGTTAATACATAAATATATTAGGTATGATGAAAGGGCTGCATAATGCATTCAGTGGATCTCTAACTTATCTGTCTGGCACTTCTCTCCACTCATTTGGTAATCAGAGTTGTTGGCACTCAAAATGGAAATGTTCAGAGTAAAAATGACCATCGAAACATTTGAAGTGTGTGTGTGAGAGCATTCATTCCATTCATTCATTCTACCGTTTGGAAGTCCCCGTGATGAATTTTATAAGTCTGCTGTCTGGTGTACGTCGAATAAATGTTTGTTTCAACATTTTAGGATGTGGGCAGTCGGGTGTTTCCACCTTTTAAACCTTAATTTCTCGCTCTACGGGCCCGGTATTTGCAATATATTCCCATTAATTTGACCCATAGTAATGCCATGTTATTCCCATTCAGTTTCTTACCCGCACTAGTGCCATGTATTCCCATTAATTTTTCACCCGTAGCAGTGCCATGTATTTCCAGTTTTCATATTTTTCAACTTCACTTTGTACAAACCTCTTTTGTGCAATATTTTAAAAAGAAAAAATTAGCGTGTAAGAAGCTAATTTCCCGCGTGGCATTCAAAGCGACAATTATTAAAAGCTAAGGAATGGTAGATTGATCGTTATTGCGTTTCTTTATAGGGCTGATATTGGTTTCTCTCCGTCCTTCCATTGTGTGAGGTATAAATAAATCTCTTTATTCTTGGTTGATGAATATTGTTCATGGTCTCTCCGGATGACTTCGTGGACGTAGAAATAGTCTAATCTCGATAAACGAAGCATTCTGGCGTTACACGTTGACATGGCAACTGTCGTTAGAGTTTAATGAGGCATATTTTAGTATCATCAAGTTTAGTATAAGCTTTTAATATACTTTTCCCTATAATGTATTAAGATTCTTATCAAACTTGTTTATATAATCCTTTCATATATATATATATATATATATATATAATATATATATGCATTTAACTGCAATGACCACGCAGTATATAAATGAATAGAAACGACGTAAATAAGGAGCGTCTCTGCACACGGGGAAGAGAAATAACGAATAAATGAAATGAGGCGAACCGCCGTATTTACGTCGTTTCTATTCATTTATATACTGCGTGGTCATTGCAGTTAAATGCACATATTCACGATTTGCGAGGGTGCCCTCTCAGGGCATTGGTTTCTGCCCTATGTAGGAGAATTTCGATTTATGATTGATGAGGTCCGTGGTGTAATGGTAGCGCATCCAACCGGCAATTGGAAGGCCCTGGGTTCAATTCCCGGGCGGTTCGCCTCATTTTTCATTTATTCGTTATTTCTCTTCCCCGTGTGCAGAGACGCTCCTTATTTACGTCGTTTCTATTTATATATATATATAATATATTAGGGTGGCCCCTATTTTTCAACTTTTGAAATTACTTGCTCCCAACCCCTAATCTTCTTCCAATATATATAAAAAAGTGCTCTGTGCAAAATTTCAGCTCAATTGGGCTATATTAAGGTGGCCCCCAAAGGCCCTAAAGTTTCAAAATTCACTGATAATTGGTATTTCTAATATAAAACCTTTATAATTTGTTTGGGAAAATAATCACAAAGCATAATCGAAAGTGAATTTTATTTACAACAAATAATTACGCCGCTTATATAGGCCGCAGGAGCAGAACTTTCTAGAACCTTCCAGAAGCGGTTTTTTACGCACTTATGATACTTTTCAATTTCCGTGAATATCTCGTCCAATTTTGGTTTTAAGTAAATAATGGTTATAACTAAATTTATTGTAAATTGAATTCTCTTTCGATCATATTCTATATTTCTTTCGAATAAAACACTGTAAAGAAGATAAAAACGGTTTTATATGAAAAAATATCAATATTGTTAAAATCTGAAACTTTAGGGCCTTTGGGGGCCATCTTAATATTGTCTGATTGAGCTGAAATTTTACACAGAGCATTTTTACATGGATTAGAACAACTTTGGAGGTTGGGAGATGAAAAATATTTCAGAAAATCACATACAACTAAGGGCCACCCTAATATATATATATTATATATATATATGGAGCCAAGGGCGAACACCCGCAGAAACGCCCCCCACCCCCCTCATAAAAAGAGAAAAGAGCGGAAATCCAGGTCCGAAGTTTTCGAGATGTCTGGATACATTGCGTTTGAAAGATTGGAGGTCATAGACAGGGGAAGAGATGGATTGAGGAAGATTGTTCCAAATTTGACCGGTTGAGTAAATGAAAGATTGAAAATACCGATTAACCCTTGCGTTGGAGAGTTGTACGGAAAAGAATGAAAATGTGTTGCAAGTCTGGTACTGCGTGTTCTCCTTAAAGGAGAAGGCATGCAGTTAGTGTTCAGAAGAGCAGTGTCGTGTGTGTGTCCGGAAGAAGGATGGTCAAGAGATATGCAAGAAGATCGCCAGACGAGCGTCCCTTGCGGAACCCATACTGATGATCTTGAGAGAGATTGTAAGAAGAGAGGTGTTTAAGGAGCTTCCTATTAAGGATAGATTAAAAAACTTCAAGAAATCAAAGCAATTGGATGATAGTTGGGGGGGTTGAGAGCAGTCACCCTTCTTTGGGAGGGGCTGAATGAAAACGAACTGCCAGCAGGAAGGAAAAGTACCAGATGAAAGACGGACGAAAGTGTTTGCTTAGGCAGGGTGTCAGCACTGAAGCACAGTTCTTGATAAGAACAGGAGGAACACCATCAGGACTGTACGCCTTCCTAGAGTTGAGCCCAAATAAGGCAGAAAAAACATATCTGGAAGAGATTCTAATTTCTGACATAATGAAGTCAGAGGGAGGAGGAGATGGAGGGACAGCACCAAAATCGTCCATGGTTGAGTTGATACGCGAAAGTTTGAGCGGGGAGTTCAGCTTTATCAGAAGAAGAGACAACTGAAATGTCAGAATGGAAAAGAGGAGGGGAAGAAGTAAAGTTGTTGGAGAGGTTTTCGGCTAGGTGCCAGAAAGAACGAGAAGAATGTGATAGGTTTTTCAAATTTTTGTCTGAATGAATTTTTGGCGAGTCGAAGAACAAATTTTGCAGGATTCCGGGCCAAAATATAAGCCAGGAATTGGATGACAACGGTACCTTCTAAAAGCTTCCTCTGTCTTTCGGATAGCATTAGAACAAGCAAAGTTAAACTAAGGTTTATTTGCATCAGTAGTGGGAATGGAATATGGAATGTATTCCTCCGTACCCGAGAGAATCATTTCCATGATACGCTCAGCGTACTCCGAGGGGTCCAGGCCACGGAAGCGGTAAACATTCCATGGGAAATCAGAGTACTACTGCTTAAGGGCCTCCCATTCAGCGGCACCGAAGTGACAGAGGCGCCTCCTCTTAAGAAGATCCAAAGGCCGAACTGAAGCTATAGGACAGGAAGATTGTGGTCGGAGGAGCCCAACGGACAACACGTTTGATAGTAAGAAGGAAATTAATCATAATGTTGGGCCTGTCTCCAAGGTGATCGGGGATACGAGTAGGATGCTGTACAATCTACTCAAGGTCATTCATTATATTGAAGTTGAGGTAGTTCACCAGAGATGTCAGTGAAATGGGAGGAAAGCCAAAGGTTGTGGTGAACGTTGAAATCACCTAAAATCACCTAAAATGGAGATTTCAGCCAAAGAAGAGTATTCCAGTTTGGAATTGAGGTAGTCGAAGAATTTTGGATAGTCAGTAGAATTAGGAGAAAGGTAGACAAGTTTGAGAATACAAGAACAAATTAGGTCATTGCGTACATGTAGGCAACATCTACCTTTGGAGTGAAATTGAGTATAGAGAAAGTAGGAGGGTGCGGAAAAGGGGTTGCTGTCAGTCGTCTCAGACATCCGAGTTTCAGTGAGGAAGAAAAGGCGAGGTGTAGAAAAGGAAAGGTGGCGTTCAGCAGATTGGAAATTTGGGGAGAGGCCACGAATGTTGCGGACGTGCGTGAAAAGTGAATCAGACAGAGATCCAGGACATCTCGAATGGGTGGTAGAAGAATCAGCCCCGCTGCCCGGGTCTGCATTCCTGGTACCGGCAGCGGGAGAACCAGAAGCGGGGACGTTTCTGCTGCCGTAAAAAGGAAGAAACCTGTAAGTCTACTGGATGTAATTTTGAGAATGTTTTTCAAAGTTTAGTGTTAAAAACATTAGCAATTCCCTTTCCCCCCCCCCCTACTAATTTTACCAGTTTATAATAATTGCACACTTCATGACACTTCATTAGAGCACAAGTCATCTTATCATTAAGCATAGGCCTATATCTTGAGCGAATTTGGTGCTTACGTATTTTTTGCCATTGGAAGAGCTGTGATTGTGGCAATGGACCTACATTTTTCATTGATTTAACCAATAAACCGGACTTGCGCGCTCCTCTCTCTGCATAGAGATGTAGAAATGGCTTACCGACCCCCACCATGGTGTTAACTCAATTTTGACCAATTGTGACGCGCGTTTTTCTTTTGCACGACAGTATGGTCCCCGGTAGGGGAGGAGCCTCCCAGGCTCTTAAAGACGGTGCCTTTTTGTTTTAATTTTGAACAAGTTGCGTACGAGTCGTAAGATGCACGCGCGTGTAGTGAGTAATAGAGGGAGAAGCGCGCGTTCGACTGCTCGCAGGGTAAATGAAACGCGGAAAAACCGGCTAAGGAGGACAGTGACGAGAGAAGCGCGCGTTCGACTGCTCGCAGGGTAAATGAAACGCGGAAAAAGACCGGCTAAGGAGGACAGTGACGAGAGAAGCGCGCGTTCGACTGCTCGCAGGGTAAATGAAACGCGGAAAAAGACCGGCTAAGGAGGACAGTGACGAGAGAAGCGCGCGTTCGACTGCTCGCAGGGTAAATGAAACGCGGAAAAAGACCGCTAAGGAGGACAGTGACGAGAGAAGCGCGCGTTCGACTGCTCGCAGGGTAAATGAAACGCGGAAAAAGACCGGCTAAGGAGGACAGTGACGAGAGAAGCGCGCGTTCGACTGCTCGCAGGGTAAATGAAACGCGGAAAAAGACCGGCTAAGGAGGACAGTGACGAGAGAAGCGCGCGTTCGACTGCTCGCAGGGTAAATGAAACGCGGAAAAAGACCGGCTAAGGAGGACAGTGACGAGAGAAGCGCGCGTTCGACTGCTCGCAGGGTAAATGAAACGCGGAAAAAGACCGGCTAAGGAGGACAGTGACGAGAGAAGCGCGCGTTCGACTGCTCGCAGGGTAAATGAAACGCGGAAAAAGACCGGCTAAGGAGGACAGTGACGAGAGAAGCGCGCGTTCGACTGCTCGCAGGGTAAATGAAACGCGGAAAAAGACCGGCTAAGGAGGACAGTGACGAGAGAAGCGCGCGTTCGACTGCTCGCAGGGTAAATGAAACGCGGAAAAAGACCGGCTAAGGAGGACAGTGACGAGAGAAGCGCGCGTTCGACTGCTCGCAGGGTAAATGAAACGCGGAAAAAGACCGGCTAAGGAGGACAGTGACGAGAGAAGCGCGCGTTCGACTGCTCGCAGGGTAAATGAAACGCGGAAAAAGACCGGCTAAGGAGGACAGTGACGAGAGAAGCGCGCGTTCGACTGCTCGCAGGGTAAATGAAACGCGGAAAAAGACCGGCTAAGGAGGACAGTGACGAGAGAAGCGCGCGTTCGACTGCTCGCAGGGTAAATGAAACGCGGAAAAAGACCGGCTAAGGAGGACAGTGACGAGAGAAGCGCGCGTTCGACTGCTCGCAGGGTAAATGAAACGCGGAAAAAGACCGGCTAAGGAGGACAGTGACGAGAGAAGCGCGCGTTCGACTGCTCGCAGGGTAAATGAAACGCGGAAAAAGACCGGCTAAGGAGGACAGTGACGAGAGAAGCGCGCGTTCGACTGCTCGCAGGGTAAATGAAACGCGGAAAAAGACCGGCTAAGGAGGACAGTGACGAGAGAAGCGCGCGTTCGACTGCTCGCAGAGGGTAAATGAAACGCGGAAAAAGACCGGCTAAGGAGGACAGTGACGAGAGAAGCGCGCGTTCGACTGCTCGCAGAGGGTAAATGAAACGCGGAAAAAGACCGGCTAAGGAGGACAGTGACGAGAGAAGCGCGCGTTCGACTGCGCAGAGGGTAAATGAAACGCGGAAAAAGACCGGCTAAGGAGGACAGTGACGAGAGAAGCGCGCGTTCGACTTGCTCGAGAGGGTAAATGAAACGCGGAAAAAGACCGGCTAAGGAGGACAGTGACGAGAGAAGCGCGAGTTCCAGCACTCGTTCTCTCCTACCCAACATCCCCCCTCCCCGGGCAGTACTCCCTGGTCGAATGGTGTCTAAAATTTCCTATATAGAAAGAACACCAAACGGCAATAGACCCGCTGGTCCCAACGGGGCTGTCTGTTTAAGAAGGTTAAAAGAAGTAAGAAAACGTAAAGACAAGTGAAAGTTTTAAAGCAAAGTAGAGAAAAGAGGTTGAAAAGAAGGAAACAAATTTAAAGATAAAGGAGACATTTTGAAGTACAGAGGAGAGAATCCAAGTTGGGGAAAAAATATATATACAGGGTGGGCCGTAAGTTTCAATACATAGGAAAATTTAAATTATGGTCTTCACGTGCGTCGGTATTTGGATCAGCAGCAGTTTCCGGATGCTTGGATTGGTCGGCGTGGTCCTGTGGAGTGGCCTCCCAGATCCCCAGATCTCACCCCCCTTGATTTCTATCTTTGGGGGCACTTGAAGGCCATGGTGTATCAGGAAAAGATACGAGACATAAATCATCTAAAGGAACGTATCACCAACGCCATTACAAGCATAACGTCAACTGTGCTAATGCGTGTTCATCAACAGTGGGGAACACGTATTGAAATGTGTTTTCAAAACAATGGCAACCATGTAGAGCATATTATATAAATAAAAATGGTTGTCCATAAAAAAATGTTTATTTTTCTTATGTATGGAAACTTACGGCCCACCCTGTATATATATACATTTTAACTGCAAACAACACACAGTATAATTAATGTAAAGAACGACGCTTGTATAGAAAAACGTTCCGCACAAGATGAGGAGGGAGAACGAACAAATGAAAAATGAGGTAATCACCCGGGAATCGAACCCGGGATCTTCCGATTGCCGGTCAAATATGCTATCCACTACACCATGGGCCTCGATTGATCAGAAATCGTAATTCTCCTACATACGAGCAGAAACCAATTCCCTGAGGGGGCACCTCTCGCATGCCGCACATTATACATTTAACTGCAAACAACAACACAGTATAATTAATGTAAGAACGACGCTTGTATAGAAGAACGTTCCGCATAAGATGAGGAGGGAGAACGTGCGGAACGTTCTTCTATACAAGCGTCGTTCTTTATATATATATATATATATATATATATATATATGAACGCCCGTTTTGCTTGCGCAGAAAAAGCCTTCCGAAACAGTCTTGGGGTTGGGGGGGGGGGAAGAAATGGAAGGGCCGGGTGTGTTATTAAAACTTCGCTGGTTCTCCCTTAATGTGCATACTAGATTTGGTGCGGATTACCTTAGCTGTTTTGGCGTGTATAAACGAACATAGAACGCACAAATACAGACTTTAAGTTTATTTTGTAACTAGCTTGAGTATTTTAATTTGTAACGTAGCGTCTGTTATTTAGGTTTGCCAATCTATTTATAGGCTTAACAATATGGATAGGCGTATAGGCTAAATATCTTTAAATTGAAACAAGCATTAGCCCATATACTCGTTTAAATTTTTTGCAACAGTCTTTGCAGTGTTTTTGTAGCTGAGCGTTTGTTGATAAGCACACCGGACAAAAAATTAGTCACCCCTAATAGCACCGATAGTAGGAAGTTCAAGGTCACACAGAGGGCGCTGATGTAGCATTGGTAAGTGACAAGTAGCGGTGACGTAGCACACAGGATCAGATCTGTTTCGTGAGGTGGTGAAGAACAAAGTGTGTGTTGGATATAGTCTGCAAAATGGGTCGTGAGGCAGACGTTACTCAGTGGCAAAAAGGAGCCATCGTGTTTGGCAGAGCCCACGGACACAAAATGTCTGAAGTAGCCCAATTTGTTGGTGTGTCAACGCGTACTGTCCAGCGAGTTTACAAAGAGTGGTGTAGTTCGCAATCAACTGACAATCGACGGCGTAACTGTGGCCGGAAAACAATTCTCGACAAAGGGGCCGCCGCCATGTTTCTCGTCTAGTAACTGCAAATCGTTTTCAAACCAGAGAACAATTGCTCCAAGAAACCAATGAGGTTCTCCAGCGACCAATTTCCGAACGGACATTGCGACTAGAACTGCATGCGATGACATCTGGAGCAGGGTACCACGGAAGAGGCCGCTGTTAACAGCAAGTCACAAATTGGCACGTTATAAATGGGCTCAGAGGCACAAAAACTGGACTGCGGCAGATTGGAAACGTGTAATTTGGTCCGATGAGTCCCGTTTTTGTTTGTTCTCCAATGATGGGAGGCGACGAGTACATCGCAGGTCCAATGAAGCCTTTAATCCTGAATGCGTCGAAGGTGTTGTTCAGGCTGGAAACAGAAAGTGAAGCGCAGGAATAGACACCCACGGACTCTGGCGGAACTTCGGGACCGGCTGATGAACGAGTGGCAGCAAATCGATGTTCAGTACATGCACAACCTCGTAGAGTCTCTGCCTCGCCGGATTCGTGCGGTTATCAAGGCCAGAGGCGCCGTCACACGTTATTAGGTACATTCTGAGAGGGGTGACTAATTTTTTGTCCGGTGTGCTTACTTCGATTGAGAATTGCGAAACCGAACGAATTCACGAAGGAAAATATAGTTTCGAGTCGTCCTACGCAAGAAGTTCACACGATTTGACGGTTTAGAATGCATAAATGTACCTAAACCCATTCGATCGACGAGGCAATGACATCGACACTAAAATAAGAAGAAAAAAAGAAGTAACCTAACGAAACGAAGACTAAATTTTACCGATAATAACTTGTCGATTTTGTCACGTCGATAGGATGCCGTTAGCTCGGCATAAACGGCTTTTTTAATATTAGCCGAGTGAGAGCGTGATTCAAAGCGTAAAATTAAGATTGGTAAAATAGTTAAAGTTTTTTCTCTTCTTGGAAGCCTCTTAGGGCCGTGTATGCGAGTTAACGGAAGGTTTTATACACCCCCACATGGCGTGGACACCACAACGCGCGCGCGCACAAGATTTAAAATGCAGACTCATCGTTACAAATCGATTGGAAAGTTCCATGAACGAGAGATTTGGTTTCGTGCACGAGACCGAGATTGTAGTTAGCCACGCGCAAACATCCCCGACTGACATCATACGATCGACGTCACATTTCATCGACGAATTATTGCGGGTTCGGTTAAGTTAGGTTAAACTTAGATGATGCTAGATTAGGTTAAAATAGTCTTTATTCAGTGTCGATAATGACCCATCGACCAGATGGGTATAGGTCCCAACCATTTTTCTCTCTCGTGGAAAATTCCTCGTTCAATTTGTACCCAACAGAGTAGTTTAGAAGCTCGATAAAGGGTATATATATACGGCTCTTCATCAGAATTATACGAAAGTCGCGCATCACGGGCTAATACGGCTTTATTTAATTAATAATAAATAATTATAAAACCTATGGTGCGCGACTTCTGAGACACCCTGTATACGTGTTTTGGTGTAAAACATTTTAAGGTTAAGGTCACATTTAGGGTACGGTACGTTCGAGTTTATTATTGAATGTGATAGTTGCAAAGGTCACCTTTTATGTTCCGATTAGACCTTCAATGAATAAATTAGACACTGAATGAATAATTTGTTTGTTTATAAAATAGAAATTTCCAATTTTTTTTTGTTACAATAACTTTAAAATAATTAATTGTGAAAGCTTTAGGCTTTACTGGGCTCTTAATTAATTAAAGATAAAACGCCGTTCCACAGATAGTTATGATTAATAATATATGAATCATGAATTAATTAATTAATTTGAAATATATACGTAATGTATGAAAATTAGACTATGAATTTAAATAATTGTAAAGTCAAAGAAGAAATTTATTTATTTACATTTATAAAATAAATATTACAATTTCTGTTACGTTACGATAATGTAAGTAATACTGTCAAGTGGACTATTTGTTCTATACAATTTGACCCTTAATGTATAATATATGTCACGTTCAAATTGATTAATACACAAAAGGACCAATAGTGGAAATACTATACACACACACACACACACCACACACACACACACCACACACACACACCACACACACACACACACGATAAATGAACGAGGGACCTAGAGACGTTTCGTCTAGGGAAAATTTCATTGTCCCTAATAACCTCGCTTAAACTAACCTAACGTAATGTAACCATAAAAAATTGTTGATAAAAATGTCGGGTAGGTTTTCATCGTAAAGAGGCGGAAGGGAACTCGGGCCATGAATGTGGGAAATAAACAATATAGGTTTAGTTTCATACTTGGATGGGAGACCCCACTTAAGGGGACATGACGCATCGTTCACGCGTTTCGGATGGCACCTTAAGTCATCTTCAGTTACCTCCTTTTCTACATCTCTAATTGAGGCTAATTGAATTTAAATTATTCCTACATAGATATACTGACTTGCCGAAAAATGTTCGCCTAGAAAGAATTTTGAAAATGCCAAAAAATTACTTATTGGTAATATTTCTGTTTGTGTTAATTTTATTCTTTTTGATTACAGTAAAAATTTTTAAAAAGTCATTACTGATTACTATATTTTTTAGTGCATTTTAGGCGAACTTTTTTCGAATCTGTACTAGTTGTTTTTGTTGGTTTGTACATTCATTTTCCTTCGGTGGTTTGTCCTTGAGGAAACATCGGTTTGGTTTTAAAAAACCAAAACTCAATGCGAGACCATTCTTCGATTTGAAATCTTTTCTTAAAACGTTTGAGACCAGTAAACTTCGCAACATCAAATATTTTTTTTTTTTTATTTATTTTTTTTTTTTGTGAATCTGTAAACGTGTTTGGTCATAAAACTGAAGGGATTGAGTTTTACTGGAACTAATATATATATATATATATATATATATATATATATATATATATATATATATATATATATATATATAATTGCTAACTAATAAGAAATAAGAATTACAAATCATTTCTGTTACCTTTGCAAAGTGAAGTGAGTCAACTTTCACTAAAATCGAGTATAGCCAACGTCAATTATTAACATTTAAATACGGAAATGATGTTTTATATTCCTTACAGCTGTTGTTCAAGGTTGTACGGTCACGTCACGATTTTCACCTTTATCGCGAGCTTATTATTATAGTAACAAAGTGATATCAATCTTGCATACTTCTCAAATAAGGTTTTTCGTAGATAGACAGACTCGCAATTTACAGTAGTTCACTTTTTTCAAATAATAATAACGCAATTGTAAAAAATATAATATATTTAGAGCGAGACAGCTATAGAAAGGCTTCTCATTGAACACACACACACACACACACACACACACACACGGGGGTTGTGTGTGTGTGTCTCACCATCTGTTCCACTATGAGTCGGAGAAAGTTATATATATATATTAGGGTGGTCCACAAAATCAAAGTTGTTTATTTGGTTCCTTTCTCCAAGAAAACACTGCATACCAAGTTTGTCATTGTGACTTGTCACTTTGTCATATTTTATGACTTTGTTTAGGGTATGCACAAGCTGACTAAGAAAAGCTCACATTTGTTTGATCTCGTTCCCTATAGGAAAATGATACTCAAGTATTACGTATCTATAGGTAAATTATTATTTAAGTGATTCATTTATTAAATAGAGGCAAACCAAACACAAACAATGTCGATTGAAACGGAAAAACAACTCTCCCGTCCTCACGATTACGAGTTAGCCTCGCTTGCACTAGGAAACTGGCGTCGATGTGTAGCGACCACCTGCGGCAGATACTGTTTCTGTTCTTCGTTCTTCGTAATGGAAGTTATAATCCTGGATTAGCTTCACCCCTCTTTCAGCCACATCATTCACTACCACGGTATCTTGGAGGACTTCCTTGGCCTGGAGGAACTGCGGATCATCCTTCCATTGGGATGGATCCTTAGAGATGAATCCGGAGCCTAGTAGCGTGGTCTGGAAGAAGCGGTTGGTATTCTTGGATGTCAGCTTCTTCAGCGTCAGTGACGGAATGTTCTCTTCCGGCACTTTAATTCTCTTCGGTGGATCTTGCTCCTCTTCCCTTACCCCTCATCGACTCCAGGATTCCTCTCTCCTCCATATTGGAAACTGCGTCACTGAATAGAGCCAGAGCTACCAACTCTTCGCTCAAATACCACAGATGTCGTTGGAATGCTTTTGTAGCTGCTGCTGCTGCTGCTCCAACTGCTCCATCCACTTTATTCCTGTATTCTTGAATTTTCTTAAGGAAGGAGATATCGTTGCTCGGGGCTTCAAAGATTATGGGAGCGTTGAAATATGCTGGTCCGTAGACAAGAGCAACAAAAAGTGCCATGGTTCGAATGGACTTCTCTTCCTTGGGGGACACCTTAAACTGAGGTTGAAACATGAATATTTGGAGACAGTATATTGCCTTTGACATCCAGCGAGCATGGTGTATGGGGCCAGGCAGTCCAAATCGAATCCTTCGGGGAGGTGTCCCACCTAGGAAGACTACGCTAAGCTCCAGGAGTCGGCGATAGTCGTCGTGGGGTTGCGTACACTGAAGAGCTTTTATGTAGTAGTCGAGAGCTTCTTGTACCCATTCAGGGGTCACTTTGAAAACTGCACTGACGTGGTCGTCCATCATCCCAGTCTTGAAGTTTGCTTGAATGACCCGCTGCCAATTCTTTTGGAACCGTTGAAATAGGACAGTGGTACTCATTGGGCGGCTCGCGAGCCAAATATATATAGCGCATTTGGCTCGCGAGCCGCGCAATGAGTACCACTGAAATAGGAGAACCTCCGGACCGCTAGACGATCCATGAACTGTCTTGAAGACGTCTCTGAGAACGACCTCCAAGATATGGTGTCTGCAAGCAAGGTGGAGTAAATTTCTTCCCAGTCGCTGTTCAATCAGAGTGCAAGCTCCACCAATATGACCCGTATTGCTTGGAGTCGTATCAAAGCTCATGGCGACGACTCGGTCTTTGACCTTCCAATCCTTCAAGGCCTCAATCACGGCGTCTGCTTGCGCCATTCCTGTTCCACATGCGAGCTTCGGAAAACCCAGGAGTTGGATGTTCTCCTCTGACGATGACGAAACATCCTTCCCAGAGATCAGTATGGGAGACGATCGACGTAGTCATTTTCTGTGAGGAATGGAAGGAGTTTCCCGTCCCAATGAACAACAATTCCAGTATTGGCGCCGGAAGATGAGAGCTTGTTTCACAGAAGTGATGTGGTCAGTGCGATGTCGCATACGGGTTCTCCTGAATGTGGAGCGACTGATGGCCAGTTCATTAATGTTCCCTCCAAGGCTTTTCACAGTAGCTGCCACGATGTGAACTGCCTCACGATCGCTGGTGTTGGTTCTATCCAGGGCGGCAGCGAGACCAGGGAACATGAAGTTCTTAGGCCTCGTTTGAGGTGCGGGACGAGGAGCTGCATTTGACGGGCCAGGGACCTGAAAATCTGGATCCATTCCAACTCGAGGCATCATCGGAAATGAACGAGGACCTTCATCATCAGAAGAGGTGCTGGTTGACTCCAGCTGAACGGTCTCTTGCTCTTCACGCATCTGCTTCTCTGGTACTTCCTTTTGCTCTCTGGCCTTCTTAAGCTACTTCTGTTTCATTTCTTTCTTAGCCAGGGCTTCGTCGACTCGTCCCATGTGAAACTTGCGTTCCCTCTCTTGGTCTTTCAAAAAGACTCGGTCTTCCTATATCCGGATCAGTCTTTCCACATCATGATGCTTAATGTTGAAGAGCTTTTCAAGATTGTTTGAGAACTCTTGTTTCTTTTGTATTTGTGGCTTACTTCTCCTGTTGGAACCCTTTTTCAACTTCTCCCATGTGGACAGGATTCCATTCAGGGTTCGTTTGATATTCCGCTCCTCTTGAGTAGGGATGCGGGCCATTCCCCAGATATCAGTGGTTTCCTTCATAACCATATTAATGCACTCGTTTTTCGTAGGAGTTGGCTCACTCATTTTCAGGAGATGAAAATAACGTTGGAGAACTTGCCTAAGAGTAGGCAGACGGGACTTAGGACTCGCTTCGATGGTGCCATCAACCAAGTAGGTAGATGTTTTCTTAGCAATGCAGTTGCCATCATCACAACCTAGAAAGAGAAACCAAAAATTGACATTTTTATCACTGGAAATAATGTAGAAATACAGCAACTTCAAACATGTAGACTTTTAAAGTCACACTTTAACATTAAACATGCACTAATGTACATTAATTTTCAGCAAAAATTATTATTCAACATAAACCAAAAAAAATAACGCAATAGTAATATAGCAACTTTTTAAGCGAAATAGCAATTTATAACGCTATAGAATATACATATATTCACCTTAATTAAATATTAATTAAATATTCACCAGAGTTATTAAAAAGCAAGCTAAAATAAATGATTACCAGTGATGCGTGAACACTTAATACACCCTATCCGATTCTTGCCGGGAGAGTGACTGAGGAAAACCGTTAGTATTTAAAATACGATGCCAAATCGTAGTATGTTAAAAAATAATAGTTGCCAACTGTAAACTTAATTAATTAGTTAATTAGGAACGTAATTTGGAATTAGAAACTGGGCGAATTGCGCAATTTTTTTTACGTTCCGAGTTATGCCGGCTATATAGGCCACGTCAGAGCCGAGCATTACAGGGCATTAAAAATGGCAGCCGTGTGCATAACCCTAAATATTCATTAATTTTTACAACCCATAAAAAAAAAACGAAGTGAAAAAAAAATAAAGTTGCACATCGTCCGGCTATAAAAGGATGCATTTCAGGTGAAAACGATATCAGTGATAGTATATATGTGTCAACACTATTTAGTTCCCAAAGTAGTAATGGGGGTAATGGCGTTTTTTTTTTACTCGTGTGTGTGGGGTAATGGCGTTTTTTTTACTTTTGTCGCTAAGCCACTTCTTCCTATGAGGGCCTCGTATAATATAATTTTAAATCTACAATAAAAAAAATACATGAAAAAGTGAGAAAAAATTTATTATCCATTTCAATTTTAAACCGTATCAGATGTACATGGGAGCCGCCGAAGGCGGCCTGTGCAAAGGACATAAGCCCTACCCGATGGGTAGGCTGCCGAAAGCACAGTTTGTAAAAAAAAATTCACGTGCGCTAGTTTCTCATCTAGTAGATACATTTGGGCTATGAGCGCACAAAAATTTCGGAGAAAAAATTTCACCCCCCGTTCTGTGGACCACCCTAATATACAGTATATACAGGGTGTCCCAGAATTAACTATCTATTTCAATGAAATCGGACAAATTTTTTAAAAACACTTTTATTTATGTTTATCATGTTTAATGTGTGTTAAAAATGTATAAATTTCTAAATTTTTTTCATAATTTTATTTTCCTAATTCTTTCATTATCTGGTCCAATGAAAGACCGTCTGAATTCATAGAATGGCAAAGAGACTCTCCAAAAGTTAACGTGTGGCTTGGAATGACCAAATCCAAAATTTATGGCCCATTCTTCTTTGCGGAAGCAACTGTAACAGGTACCGTCTACCTTGATATGCTTCAGCAGTTTCTCGAACCACAGCTTCTTGATGATGGCATTCTTGATAATGTTGTGTTTCAACAAGAAGCATTGATCTTTTGGCGATAAACCTTTGTTTTTATGAAACCCCATGCAAAGAAATCCAGGGGTGTCAAATCCGGAGAACGCGGAGGCCAAGGTCGAGGTCCTCCACGTCCAATCCACCGATTCGGAAGGCGTCTGTTGAGGTATTCTCGAACAATTAGAGCATAATGACATGGTGCTCCATCTTGTTGAAACACAACATTATCAAGAATGCCATCATCAAGAAGCTGTGGTTCGAGAAACTGCTGAAGCATATCAAGGTAGACGGTACCTGTTACAGTTGCTTCCGCAAAGAAGAATGGGCCATAAATTTTGGATTTGGTCATTCCAAGCCACACGTTAACTTTTGGAGAGTCTCTCTGCCATTCTATGACTTCAGACGGTCTTTCATTCGACCAGATAATGAAAAAATTATGAAAATAAAATTATGAAAAAAATTTAGAAATTTATACATTTTTAACACATATTAAACATGATAAACATAAATAAGTGTGTTTTTAAAAAATTTGTCCGATTTCATTGAAATATAGTTAATTCTGGGACACCCTGTATATAAACGAAGAAGCCAGTCAGTCAGTAAATTTGCGAAATATGACAACCAACCAAATTTTGATTTGTGAAACCGGACTCAAAATTAAGTGGCTCGTGAGCTTGAAAGTAAATGTTTACCTTTCATTGGCTTAAAATTTTCTGTTAAAACGCTTTTGTATGAAATTATTTGCAATGTATCATGCGAACGTGGTCTGACTGGGTATTAGTCGGCTTTGGTCTCATGATCAACATCATTCTCTTGCTATACCTACATATAAATGACAAATTA
The DNA here is from genome assembly GCA_023014485.1 of Bathynomus jamesi. NCBI lineage: Eukaryota > Metazoa > Arthropoda > Malacostraca > Isopoda > Cirolanidae > Bathynomus > Bathynomus jamesi. Next base: position 95,138 of record JAJOZX010008456.1, read on the forward strand.
ACGAACCAACCATAAGCAGGTTTTCTCGTGTGTGTGTATATATAATATATATATATATATATATAATGTGTGTGTGTGTGTGTGTGTAATATGCAGCAAGAAACCCCGAAACACCACTTTGGAAGGGGGGGGGGGTGTTTTACTAAAACATTCCCTGGTTTTCCCTTAATGAGTATACTATATGTGGTGCAGATTACCCTAGCCGTTTAGGCGTGTATAAACGAACAAATCATTATTATTTTTTATATATATATACACACACACGGTGGCAAACAATGATTGCCTGCCCCCCCGCCTGCACAGATGAAACTAATAGAGGTACAAAAAACCTGATTGATGCATCTTTTAGACAATTTAATTCTACGTCTAAACAAAACCACTCAATAGTTGGTGTTGCCTCCTTGTGCTTGGCGGACGGCTTCAAGTCGGCAAGGGTAGGTGGTGAGGAGAGACTCGAAAAGGTCAATCCTCCTTCACGTAGGCCCTCAACACGTCTTCAGAGTCACCCCACGGCCAAACGCAGGACGTTAAACCTTCACGTAGGTTTCTTCAGTCTCCAGAGCTACCCAGCGTCGTGGTAAGCCTCTTGTCGGCCCTCACTCGGCCTACAATGTTTTGTTAAGTCGTGCTTCCACAAACTCAGCCTAATCGCGTAGGCCCTAGAAAGTGTCTTCAATACCGTTCAAACTAACTCTCCCGTTGAGACCGCTGTAGGCCTATTCAAGTGTTGTACCATTACCGTAGTTTTTGTATCATTTTGTTATTGTGTTCATTCATATCATATTCTTCCTTGTTGGCAGCATTTTCCCACGCCTAAGTGGGTCTGTTCCTAATCCGCCTTCGCAACTCGTTTCTGTCCAACGCCACATCCGCCGCCAGATTTCGCTCCATCATATCACACACACACACACACACACACACACACACACACCACACACACACACACACACTATCTCATCCTCGGCCTTCCCCTTCTCCTTCCAGGTGGTTCCATCTCCATAACTCGTCGCCCAACATATTCTTCCTCTCTCCGCATGACATTTCCAAATCATCTAAGCCTTCTCTCTCGAGCTTTCTTTGACACCTCTATTACTTTCGTCGTTCCACGAATAAATTGATTTCTAATTTTATCTCTTCTCGTAACCCCACACATCGATCTCAACATCTCATTTCTGCTACATCCATCCTTTTCCCCAGATTCTTCCTCATAGGCCACGTTTCCGCACCATACAACATTGCAGGCCTCACTACCCCCTTGAATACCTTCCCTTTCAATTTCATTGATATTCTTTTATCACACAATATCCCAGACACCTTCCTCCAATTATTCCATCCTGATTGTGCGCTATTATTCGCTTCCCTTACCAGCTCTCCAGTCTCCACCATCCTCTACCGATCCCAAATATTTAAAACTTTCCACCTTCTTCACTACCATTCTCCACCACCATTGTGTTCATTCATATAACTTGCTTATTTTGCGTCCGATTGTTTATGCGCTCTTTTATGCATTTCATTCGTACCGACCTAATCCATTGACTGTACCATACCGTAATTTCATTATCTCATTGGCTTAATCATTTATTCTTTGTTCACCTCTCCATCTCTCATTAGCGTACCTGAATTAGTGTATTTGCTTAACAATTAGACTCTATAACCATTTTCTTAATGCTAATAATCAATCATCTTTAGCATAGGGTAAATACCGTTGTATAATTGTGAATCATCATAAATACCGTTATTCCGTAGGCCACTATATATATATATATATATATATATACAGGGCCGGATCTAGAAGTTGCGAGGCCCTAGGCAGATCTAGAAATTGCGAGGCCCTAGGCCTATATATATGAAAATATGGACTTAATTATCGGTACTATACCAGCAATATTAGAATCCCGCATAGACAGAACTATGCCAGCACTTAAAAATTAAACCAAACCAAAATAATCACGCATGGAAATTGTATAAGAAATATAAATAAACCATACAAATAAGTATAAATTATAATATAAATCAAGATTTGTATCGAAAATATAAGAATGATTTCTAAGATTTATATATTATTATAGGTAATGACTTTCCATAGTATACAAACGTTTTTCATATGTGATGTATAAGAGATGTTGACATTTCATTTTTTATAATAGTGAGCGATCGACTTATCAGGCTAAATATTAATGCTTTAATATTTGGTTCAGATGCTCCTTGGATATTACAGCAATGCTTTTCTACTTTTCTTCGAGCTAAACTCTTCAATTAATTGAGAATAATCTAATGAATTTGTTATATCGTTTTCTATTGATAACATAGCTAATGATTGCAATCTCGCTTGAGACATGGTGGAACGCAAATATGTTTTAATAAGTTTGAGACGCGAGAAACTTCTTTCAGCCGAAGCAACAGTAACTGGGATGGTTAATAATTTAATACTATTCGAAGTGCAACATAAACATTAGGATAAATCTCACGTAGTTGTTTTTGCACTATATAAACAAGGGCATTTCCGAGATCTGTTTTCTCAGGTATAAACCTGCAAAGTACTTTGTTCTTTAGAGTTCTAAATCATTAATATCACTTGAACAGAACTCGCAAAACGGCTTGAGCGAGGCCCCCTTTGGCGCGAGGCCCTAGGCGATCGCCTAGTTCGCCTATAGCTAAATCCGGGCCTGTATATATATATATATATATATATATATATATATATATATATATATATATATATATATATATATACAGGGTGGGCGGAAAGTAGCTCCCTATTTTGGATTGGTAAAAAAATACGTATATTATCCATTTATTTCAGAAGAAATACTATGAAAAGGTAGGCATACATGGTAGGTTTTCTCTAAAATTCAATGTGGGCTCCAACTCTTTCCACCAGCTCTGGAGCCGCCCAGGAATGGCGTCCACTGACTTTAGCAGGAACTCCGGCGGGATGGAGGACATGACTTCCCGAATTCGGTCTCCAGTTCTTCCAATGTCCTCGGTTTGGTGCGGTAGACTTCTTCCTTTACCCACCCCCAAAGAAAGAAGTCGCACGGTGTCAAGTCGGGGCTCCTGGCTGGCCATTGATGTGGACCACGACGACCCATCCAACGCCCAGGGAAGTGGGCATCCAGCCCTTCTGCATCCAGCCCTTCTGCGCAACACCATGAATGCTGAGCAGTACCTTTCTATGTTGCGAAACGAGGTCTGGCCGGTTGTCAGCACATGGGAGAACATCGACGATCTGATATTTATGCAAGATGGCGCCCCTCCTCACTTCGCTCTTGTTGTCCGTGAGTGGCTGGATGCCCACTTCCCTGGGCGTTGGATGGGTCTTCGTGGTCAACATCAATGGCCAGCCAGGAGCCCCGACTTGACACCGTGCGACTTCTTTCTTTGGGGGTGGGTAAAGGAAGAAGTCTACCGCACCAAACCGAGGACATTGGAAGAACTGGAGGACCGAATTCGGGAAGTCATGTCCTCCATCCCGCCGGAGTTCCTGCTAAAGTCAGTGGACGCCATTCCTGGGCGGCTCCAGAAGCTGGTGGAAAGAGTTGGAGCCCACATTGAATTTTAGAGAAAACCTACCATGTATGCCTACCTTTTCATATTATTTCTTCTGAAATAAATGGATAATATACGTATTTGTTTACCAATCCAAAATAGGGAGCTACTTTCCGCCCACCCTGTATATATATATATAAACGGTTGATGGACAACGAATAATTGAATTATTCGTTTGCGTGCAAGTAATTAAGAAGGAAAGAAATTTGATCCTCATCGATCTATCGAATATACGTCTTCTCCACCGGAAGAACATAAACATAAAGGTTACGAATATGGTTTGCAATAAAGGTGAAAATCATATCCGTTCAACTTCGCTGCTGCATCACCCAAACTGAAAATAGCTTAGGAATATTTAACACACACACACCACACACAACACACACACACACACACACACACACACACATATATATATATATATGATGCAAACCCACAAGGAAAAAGAAAAATGATTCCAAGACTTCGTGTATTCAGAAGTACACTTCGTCAGGGAGTGAAGGGAGAAAGCGAGATGACTAAAATATATACATATATACATGTGTACAGGGACAGGAAAATAAAGACTAACACATGATTAACAGAGTTAGAGGCAAAAGATATTTTAAAAGATATTGTCAATTTTTATACATTCCCACACTGTTATTGAAATTATTTTTAAAATGGATAAATGCACAGTCTAGAATATTCCTTTCAATTATATCTGTTTTTAACGAGCGCTTTAGAACTATATCCCACTTGATACTATGATTACTATATACATATGGTTAAACAATGCATTAGAATTATTTGCTGTTCTACACGCATATTATGCGTTTTACCCTAATCTAACGTTTTACCCGTTGGCCTATATATATTGAGTTACATTGTGTACATCTGATCATCATTTTCTTTTACTTGGGGTTTGCCATTCATTCATTTCACGTATTTGATTTATATTATATATAATATATATATCTATAAATATATATAATGTGTGTGGGTGTGTAACGCAAAAATCTGGACGTCTTGGTAGCAACAAACAGTTCTTATCACGATTGAAGAGAAACAGTCGAAGACAGCAACCAAGTTCTTAATGGAGTGTGCGGAGCCAGATATGGAACGAAGTGAATGCGCAAAATTCTGGAACTTTCCTCTCGGAAGTGCCAGTGAAGATTCCTCACCTCCGTCCCCTTTCTTTCTATCTCGTGTGTGTGTGAAACTGAATTTAATCCAATTTCTTGCTGAAAGCTTTTTCGTTTCTTATATCATTTGACTTTTCAAGAGCATTTTATGGAGGGTCGCCAATAAGCTCATGGAAAAAGTCGAAACCGTTTGACGAAAACGAAAGGGTTTTGAACGTAAAATTGATTAAATTCATTGTAACCACACCACACACACACACACACACACCACACACACACACACACAACAATTAATGGGTATGTGGTACGATTGCATTGTTGGTATTGGTATCGTATTGAAATTGGTGTTACACTGGTATCAAAATTATTAGCCACTTTGCAAATTTTGAAATTTCTGAGAAACCGCGCAATCAAACCTTGTACGATCCTGAATATATATTGCTCATGTGTATCAACCGTTGTCTGTGTACATTTATGGAGTTATGTTCATAAGATGGATATGGCAACAATTTAAATATTTAAGCTGAAACTACAGCGTCTCACATTAATAGCCAGGTATAACTGAAAACACATTTAAACAAACATTAAAGTGTTTTTTAATTGGATATTCATGTACAAGAAAGAAATCATCATAAATATGGAAATAATGACATAATAATATCAAAATGACCGATAAGGTTGTTAATAATGGATGTACGATCCTCCACTTGAAAGAACTTTCCTGAGGCGCTCATCCATTGAATTCGTCAAGGTGAGGATCTCATCTGATGAAATGGTACGAGCAGCATCCACAACAGCCTCCAGAGTGTATCCTTACTCAAAAACTGCCATCCATCTCGATAACTCGCCTCTTCAGGAGACTCCACATGTTTTCAATCGGGTTGAGATCGGGGGAACACGCTGGCCACTTCATTAATCGAGAGCCAGAGAAGCCTAATTGCTGCAGATATCCGTAGTTTTCTTAGCCGAGTTGTGAGGGTACATTGTCCTGCATAAACACCAGCGTTTCTCTTGATGTGACCCTCTGCTTCTGAACCACGGTAGAGGTTTTCCTTTAAGAAGCAACGTAGGCATTGGCAGTCATCTTAACGCCGTCTGGAACCTCTCCATGGCCCAACCATCATACCTCCAACAATGCCTGCCCAAAACATGATGCCACCTCCCCCTTGCTGGCGTCTCAAACGATGAGGACGGTTCCCTCCAATTGTTACCCAACCCTTGCTCCATCCATCTGGTCCGTCGAGGGTAGCACGGCATTCGTCAATGAAGAGGACTTTTGAAAAATCAATTTTCATGTAGTCCTCTGCCCATTTCAGTCGATTCTGCTTATGAACTACCTTCAGAGGAGGCCTTATAACAGGCTTGACGTGCTTGGCTACCTTCTTCAGGATGCGACATCTGGTAGCTTTCGACACTTTTTCCTCGCCACAATGTTTGAAAAGGTCATCACTGGACAGGCACGGGTTTATCACAGCTTCACGCTTGATACGAGACAAGGTACGTCGAGAAACTGTCCTCGACACACCTTTGTCAGCCCTCGAACGGACAGCACCAGGAGCCTCGACGAATCTCTTCACTGTGCGGTGATATCTTCCCAGGATTTTTGATATTTCCAGGGTTGTCTTCCCTTTGCCAGCTCAGAGACAATGGTGGACTTCTCAGCAGAGGTTAAATCACCTTTGCGACCCATAATCACACATTATTTGGCACCTGGCTAATAATTTGAGACACCAAAGTCGTTGCTAATTCATGCAAATTGCCGCTGTTTGTTTACGTTTGCGCAGAACGAAATGATTTTAATACTGTATGCGCAGATAGGTGTCGCCATCATTCAGTGTCGTGACATTCAGTGACTGTGAGTGACCTTGACGAATTCAATGGATGAGCGCAAAGTGGCTAATAATTTGATACGCAGTGTATACATGGATGTTTTGAAGCAAATTATGCGCGTTTACGTCGCGTGAAAATGGAAGGAATAACTCGCTAATTAAGTTTTTAAATAGGGAAAACCAAAGGTTGAAATTAAATTGAAAATTACACGATTGAATTTCAGGTCGAAATAAAAAACTTAAATTCTCACATGTTTCTTTACATTTGATAATAAAAACCCACTCTAATCACTCATGCGTAGTAGTCCTTTAGCCACGTGCCTCGACCGCCTACCCTCACTTTGCAAAGTTTCTTTTTTGTGTAGGTACACGTTCTAGTAGATCCCGAATTTGTTTGACACCTTTAACTAATTTATTTGACACCGTGACATCGTGGCCAAAAGAAAAAACATTATTGTTAATTGAAAAGGTTAGAATAAGTAATGTGTGGGATATTAAATCGAAGGAGTACAAAGACAGTAATGTTCGTGGGGACATTTTTGAGGACAGAGAAAAAAACACAACTTCCAGAAAAGAAGTTGAAGACAAATTGCACAACGTCGAGAGTCAATTTTGCAGAGAACTGGCAAAAGTTAATTCCAGTATAAAATCTGGATGTGCATCTGCTGATTGATGGTTTATACGCCTACGTGGTATGCCTTCAATAGTTTGACATTTCTGAAAGACCAATATCGACCACACCAAAACAGGAGCACGGAAGAACCAACAAAACGGGTAAGTGAAAAAAATTTATTTACTGTGTATTCAGTTTTATCATTAAACAATACAATAATCTGAGGGGATCAGATGTAAAAGTCACTAAATCCATGTAAAATAAACCAAAATTAAATACCGGCTGTACTCTTAAAATATTACGTGTGACGAAGACGTAGCCTAGCACATTTCGTACGCAGAGAACGAACGCCAGACCTGGCGATGTTTTTATAGTACGGCCCTTAGAAACTTTTGCATAGTCTACAGTAGATGCTTTATCTATTATACTGCCAAGGTAATGATCCCTGAATGCTGCAGAAATACTCTCCAAATTCCATCCGGTTGTCGAAAGAAGCATTTGTCCTCCTTCCTGTTCTGTCAAGCGGCTGGAGATCAGTAGAACTGGTATTAATCGTTCTCCATGCACCCGGTAATACGTTGCCATCTGCATCTTCGGTGTCGAATGTACCGGGGGGTGTATATTGTGACGATTTCACATTTCTCAGATAGTTGTGAATGTAAATCGCAGCTAAGGTTACACTTGTTGCTTTTGTTGGGCTTAGATGCATTTGGGTTTTTAGAACTCGAAACACTACACTCAAAAATCCCGAACACGTTTTCAGCAATATATCAAGCTCTGGACACACGATAGTTGAAAATCCTTTGCCAGGAATTTTGAGGGTAGTGACCTGGAAAAGGTTTGATGACGTTCTCTTCCAAGGCGAACGCATCGTCGACAACGAAAACATACGGCGTCCCTTTTGTTCTTCCAGGAAGTGGAGCTGGTTGTGGTATATTCAGCTGTTTTCTCAACAATTTTTCATATAGGGATGTGTGTTTGAATACACCTCCAGCAGAGATTCTTCCTGTATTCCGACATTAGCATAGATAAACCTGTAGTTAGCATCAACCACCCCTAGTAGTAGTACAATACTAAATGTCTGCTTGTAATTGTAAAATACAGTGCCAGTATTTGGTGGTGCTATTATTTCCACATGCTTTCCGTCCAAAGCCCCTAAGCAATGGGGGAAGTTCCATATTTTTTCAAAGTCGTCAGCAATTTTCAACCACTCATCTTCATTCTGGGAAAGTTGAAATGAAAACGAACGTTATGACTAAAAACAGGTTGGGGGCAAAGAATTTATAGTCGGTAAAATGTCAATCAACAGATAAGCTTACACACTAGAACAAAGAAAAGATGTGGGGTGGCAAAAACCATAATATTTATTTTAGGCTGTATAGTAGGGCGGATCGAAAATGAGGTTTTTAAACTTTTTTTCGAAATTCAAATATGGCTAGTGCGGAAAATATGTGGGTGCTATAGATAATGACTGTGCATAAATATTAGTCCTGCGAAATTATATCTTCAGGTGCCACAAAGCCGTCGAAAAAGGTGAAATATAATAATTTTCTTATATTCTGCATTAGTACAATAACTGAAACTTACTTGTTATTATTATATATTAAGTGTTCCAATTACCAAAATAGTTACTGAATTACGCAGTTCTTAGTTTATTTAGATCAATGTTCTTTTGATTAATGATCTAAATAATCCAGAACTCACCACGAGGAGGTGGCTGCGTGTCGAGCTCCACCCATGCCCTCCCAACCACCCATCCTTGCGCATGTTTTTTTCTATTAACGTTTTATTTAAACTTTATATTCAGCTTTACTTTCGAATGATGACATTTTTTTACGTGACTGAAGTGTTGATCTTATGAAGCCATCTCGCGCGTTCAATCCAAATACTTTTGATGATGCTTCAGTCACTAATTTTACCATTCTTTCTACTACTTGTGTATGACAAGGAATTTCTCGAATGGAGGGGTACTCTTGTTTTCTATGAATTCTTCAATCTCATTTTCTGTCAGGTGTCTTGTCACAGGTAGTTCAGTGACAATGCATTTTTGCCAATTAATTAAATCAGTATAATCAGTAGCTTCAAATTGAATAACAGGTACTGTGAAACGCCTCAACTTTTTCCTTGTTTGTTTGCCTTGCTTTCTTTATTCGCCTCCACGCTAATTCTCTTATGGCGCTGCGGTCATCATGAATCATTGATGCTAGAATATTTTCTGGATTTGCAAAAAATGCATTTCTTTGTATGACAGGGTTTACAATATCCTTTACTTCGTCATTCAGTGTTCTTGTTAGTTCAATAGTTTTGAAAACATGTTTTGAGCCATTGACAAAAGACGTACTTTGCTTAATAGAAAACCACATTGGGATGTAGACCTTCATTATAAAAGAAGCAATGTTCATAAGGTTCTCAGATGGACTTAGTTGAAACGTATAGACGAAGCAAACGATTTGCTGTAGTCAGCCATCGTGAATGTGCCATTTTGCCTGGACTACGATGAGCAAGATCTAGAGAGCAATATCCCTTTGTTATGGCCTGATGAATATCAATTAGATATTTTTGGTCGGTGCTAAGATCTTCACAGTCTACAGTTGGTTCCTCAGCATCAATCCTTTCAAACTCGACAATAGGAAGACTCTCACAGTTCTCTAATTCCCTGCCAATAGGACCGGTGAATCCGCGGGGGCCAGATGTTTTTCCATCCAGCTTTGCAACTAAATGGCGTAATGGCAATTCATTGGCATGGAGCTGGCACACTGAATGTTGAACTGGCTTCTTCAGCTTCAATTCTATAAGCCTTATAACGCCTCCCTTTTCTCCAGTGTTGACTGCTGCACCATCGCATCCAATGGCAACAAGGTTTTCCAGGTTCATGTCATTATTTCCAATATACTCAAACATTCCTTTACATATTTCTTCAGCTGATCCAGAATTCACAGAATAATGGCCCAAATAATCTGAACCAGGTTCTCTCACTAAAGTGATATGTTCTTCTGTTACTTCTGATATACTTTGGACTCTTTTTTTTCTTGGAAGAGTGTAGAATCTTTTCGACCATCAAAATAGATTCCTCTGATTGGGACCTGATTTTGATCTTTCATAATTTCTGATCTCTTCTTTTGTCTTTCTCTTCTGATTTTACTCCTATCCACTACTTCAGATGTATTGTCAATAGAAACTTTCTAATATCTTGCAATACTGCACTAACAATGAATGCTGCAGCTCGATCTGAAACTGCAGTCCGTCACAAGCAGTAGCCACTGAAGGTAGATTTGTAGTTTTCCTTTTCTTGAATAATTGTTCTTCAGGTTGTTCGAGCTTTCTCTTCGAGCTAACTGGCTCTGGAAATGTATCGTCTGATATTTCGCCAGATTCACTTTCACTATTTGATGTCGATGATGATAATTCAACATTTGTATCCTGCAATTTTTCCTGTGAAGATTCTTTGGTGAGCCTCACAGCTTCTTTTTGCTTTCTTAGCAACGTAGATGCTTTTTTCTTTGAGAGTGTAATATCTACTCTATCAATAAACAGTTTTCTTTCACTCCTTTGATCTAAGAGGAACGTCACTTCTTCCTTTGGAACCGTTTTTTCTTTGGGACAAGAACATTGTGTTAGTACTTTGCACTTGCACGCTGCAATGTCAAAAAGTTTCGTGTGTGCTTCTTTTTTGAACATATCAATCTTTGCTTTGTAAGCTTCAGAATTTTTTCTGCTTTGGTATGGCTTCATAATGACACGATACTTTTCGTGGTAGCTTCTGAACATTGTTTCAATTCGCCTGTCTGACAGAATTGGGACGGAAGCACTTTCCCAAATTGTTTTCAATTTATCAACAACTTGTTCTAATATTTGAGATATTGAAGGATCTTTATTAGTGTTCTGTTTCAAATCGTTTCTTACAAACAAGTAATATTTAAAAACTCCTTCGTATGTAGGAAGATTCCTGTGCCACAAATCTTCCCCCATACCAAACATGGGGCACTCAGTTGAGGCCCTGGTTGATTTTGCACAAACTCGAGACATTTTGAAAGTATACAAATCTGAAAAAGAAAACTAATATCAATTATACGTTAATTTCAGTTAATAGTACATGGCAAACTTAGGGCAACACAATACAGAAATGCAAAATATATAAGAAATATAGTTTAGACTATCTGAGTAACGCCAACAACAGAACACCCACCTGCTACGAGAGCGACAGCTACACTGAACCGAGGTACTCACGTGACAGCTGAGTGAGCTGACTATAGAAAACTGTTTTTAGAGAATAGAAACTTTTTTTAAAGTTGACTGAGCTTTTTTATACAAGTGTGAATAAATTCTTGTCTATTGTGCATCGTGGACTCTTCTGTAATTATTGGTTAAACTCTTTTTTTTTTTTTTCAATATTGAAGGTCATTGTGACACCTGAAGATATAATGTTATGATTTTAAATTTATACCAGCTTATTTCCTCACTACTACACACATTTTCCACACTAGCCAATTTGAAAATTCGAAAAATGAGTTTTTCACTCCGCCCTACTGTATAGCAATAAAAATAATCGCCTTCATATTCATTTTTATTCATTTTATTATTCATTTTATTTTATTATTCATTCATATTTATTCATTTCATTTATTCATTTAATATTTTCCGTACTTCTAGAACGTAATTGAAGAGGGACAGCAAGAAAATGCAGATGATGCTAATGATCTTGTGAAAGGTGACCATTTGAATCGTGATGAAAGCGAGCAATCTATTCAATCTCCACGAAAAAGAACTCCAACTACTCGGGAACCAAAGAGACGCCGAACGCAATCACTTGATATGAGAGAGATTGTTAAAAAGAAAGTAATTGGTGATAGGATGGCTACGCGTCCACCAAGAGACGAATTCAATGTGTTTGGTGAACGTGTAGCAAATGAGCTCCGGAGTTTGAGCGACAGAAGAAAATACCGCTTAATACTAGCAGAAGCAAAACGTAAGATTAACGCCGTGTTATTGATGCAGAAATAAACCGAATACAATTGGACAATTCTACATCCAATCCGTCAACTCCTGCTGCAACCTATTCAAATCCTCCAACCCCTTCTTCGTCTTATGCAAACCCTCGAAGTACTCCTACCCAATCTTATGCAATCCCTCCTAATTTTACGTCTGATGAGGACTGCAGTGTTTCTGCTAACACTGGAAATTACGGCGATTTATCAAATGTCACTTCAGACCAAACAACTACTTACGCGGTTTTGCAACCTGCTAGTACCTCAAACTCTGGAGAGACTGTGGGATAGGATGTCTATATTGAAAGTGGTTATTATATATTTAAATATATATTGAATATATTAATATTTATTATACAATATATAATATGGTTTTGATTATGTTTGATGTTTCGAAACCACACATGGTTTTGATTAGCGACTATTACTTTTAGGATTTGTTTCAAATAATGAAGCTGAATTATATTGTTACTGTTTTTTAAGTACAATTTTCAGTTTTTAAATAACAATAAAAGTTATCAACCATGAAGTAAACTGTTTCTTACCTTCATTTCACTTGATGACGCTGTAATAATTGCTTCACACACACTTTCAATAATATTACACACGGAACTTTTAGAGATGCGATGCATGTACATTAATGTTGAAAAAGAGTCTCCCGTTGCCAGGAAACGTAGTGTGAGTGCTAATTGGTCATCTGGTAGTATCGAACACCTAAATTTAGTGTGTTTCTTGACAATATAAGGTGCTACCAACTTAAGTAGATTTTCAAAATCTACAACACTCATTCTCACATAATTCCCGAAGTAAGCACCATCCTCAAGTGTCATCTCATTCCTTAACATTGAGTAGGCTCCATGTGTTTCTCTTTTACGTAAAAATTCGCGCTGCCACCACCTACGTTTTCTTTTTTTCGTAGTTTCTTTACATTCATTCAAAAGCACAGTCGCTGCACTTAAAAACATAAAACCTTCCTCGTCAGAAGACATTTTGCAACTGATACATGTGCCCATATGTGAACAGGAGTCAAAATCCCTCGAGATTTATACATGTATATCGATTTGTCAATTGACTTGTATCTCAGACAAGTCCTTATACATCTATATTTGTATCTCGTACATGTATCTAAGTGTAAACGTAGCTTAATAGAGTTTATTTCCACAACAGTTTCGATGCCCACTGGCATCTTCTTCGGATCGAAATTGTTGTGGAAATAAACTCTGTCTTTTGAAGTGGGTTTTTATCATATTTTTACCTTCACGTAGAAAAGTGAAGTTTTTTGCATTTCTTTATTATTATTATTATTATTATTATTATTATTATTATTATTAATTATTATTATTAATTATTATTATTATTATTATTAATTCTGTTGAAATATTTGCATCGTTTAAAAAAAAAAGCTGGATTCATATCCTCGGAAACTATTCCCAAATGAGAAAATTTTTAAAATTCAAGTTTTTCCTGTAATTAAGTTCACTAATGACGCTTGAAACCTATTCCCATCTTCTGATTTTGAGAATTTGGTCTGTAATTAAAGCGATTTCTTTAATTTATGGGTTGTATTTTAAAATCCATTAGATTTCGGTATATTAGCGAATTAACTTCGCGCATCCATTGCCCGTCTTGAAAGCGAAGAGGTCCTATACGAGGGACGTTCGAGAAGTAAGGTAACGACGCTGATATTGAGATTTCGTTACCTCATTACCTCGTTTAGCGAACATCCGTCGTAGTTCTCGAGTAAACGACTTAAATATAGCCCGTCGTGAGTAAACGCCTCACGGACAGTTTCGACATTCTCCTCACTCCGTCCACTTCGAGGTCTTCCTGATCGTGGTTTGTCCTTTACGGATCCGGTCTCCATAAACTTCCGGTGGGTGGCGACGATGGTGTTCCTATCCGGTGCATAATGCTGTCCGTAGACTGGCCGGAATCGTCGCTGCATTTCGACCACAGATTGAAAAACCTCCTGCCATGCAGCGATTTTACACCTCTGCTCTAGAGTCAGCATGGTAGCAGAAGAAAACGGAGCAAAACTTCAAATGTAGACTCAAAAAAATTCTCAACTACTGAGTAAGAGTTTACCACAAGATGAACGTCGTTGGTCGATTAGCTGCAAAGAAAATTGAAAGTCAAATTAGTGAGGGACTTTTGAAACACCCGGTATATACAGGCCCGGATTTAGCTATAGGCGAACTAGGCGATCGCCTAGGGCCTCGCGCCAAAGGGGGCCTCGCTCAAGCCGTTTTGCGCCTTATGTTCAAGTGATATTAATGATGAAGAACTTAAGGTACTTTGCAGGTTTATACCTGAGAAAACAGATCTCGGAAATGCCCTTGTTTATATAGTGCAAAAACAACTAAGTGAGATTTATCCTAATGTTTATGTTGCACTTCGAATAGTATTAACCATCCCAGTTACTGTTGCTTCGGCTGAAAGAAGTTTCTCGCGTCTCAAACTTATTAAAACATATTTGCGTTCCACCATGTCTCAAGCGAGATTGCAATCATTAGCTATGTTATCAATAGAAAACGATATAACAAATTCATTAGATTATTCTCAATTAATTGAAGAGTTTAGCTCGAAGAAAAGTAGAAAAAGCATTGCTGTAATATCCAAGGAGCATCTGAACCAAATATAAAGCATTAATATTTAGCATGATAAGTCGATCGCTCACTATTATAAAAAATGAAATGTCAAAATCTCTTATACATCACATGAAAAACGTTTGTATACTATGGAAAGTCATTACCTAAATATTATATAAATCTTAGAAATCATTGTCTTATATTTTCGATACAAATCTTGATTCATATTATAATTTATACTTATTTGTATGGTTTATTTATATTTCTTATACAATTTCCATGCGTGATTATTTTGGTTTGGTTTAATTTTTAAGTGCTGGCATAGTTCTGTCTGTGCGGGATTCTAATGTTGCTGGTATAGTACCGATAATAATTAAGTCCATATTTTCATATATATAGGCCTAGGGCCTCGCAATTTCTAGATCTGCCTAGGGCCTCGCAACTTCTAGATCCGGCCCTATAGATAGATAGATAGATAGATAGATAGATTGTGTGTGTGTGTGTGTGTGTGTGTGTGTGTGTGTGTGTGTGTGTGTGTGTGTGTGTGAGAGATTGTAGTTTGTAGTAATGTAATTGTTCAACAATTATTATGTTTAACAGAATAGTAAAGTCTGAAAGAATTGTCAACCCTGCTTTGGTTATTTACGCACAAAATTGAGCATGGCAGTGTGAACACTGAAGTGTGACCAAGTGAAAAAAAGGCGGAGAACCATTGCTCTAACGAATGGTGTAATGTTTCCTTTGTAATATGTTAATTACTATTACTGTTCTACTTAATTATTTATGGGTATTTTCTGTACGAAATAACCCCATTCCTACTCCGAGCACCACGGCGTGGCTGAGGGAAATGAACGCGGTTTTTCCTAAAAACGTTTATTAATTTTGACTTTTTAATTTACGGGGGGGGGGGCGGGGGGCTTTTAAATTGGTTTACTCCCACTCGACGTCATTCCCCTCCATTCCGCGCCCCCAAGAGTGAGAATTTCAAACGAGGCATTTTTCAAATCGTTTTATTTCGAATTCATGCCATTCTCATCCACGACTTTCTCACTTTTGGTGATGTTAGGTTAGATTAGATTAGATTAGATTAGATTAGGTTAGGTTAAATTGTTAGGTTGGGAAATAGACATTCTCGTTTGGCGCCTTTTCCGCGAGTGGTGATGGAGTAACATTTCTCAAATCGAGGAATAGTTTTCTCTAATGTGGATTTTTTTTAATCTTTGTGTATTTGCATTTTCGGACAATGGGTGGGAAGTACTCTCTTAATTTACTGTTAATTTAACCCCAGAGCGAGAGAGCCGGACGCGGGGGGTGGCGGGAGAATGTATTCGCATAATCGGTATTACATATCGTGGTTTTTAATTTGTATAATTTCGTATCTTTCACCTATAACGCGAGGAAGGAATTTTTTTTTTGTATGGAAATGTCGCCCCGCGAAAGAGTCACTCGACCCAAACTGCTATTGGTTAAAAGAGGCGGCCGTACTGCGAGCTTTTTGCACGATTGGTTACCTTTTTAAAACGCCCGTAATTCAATTCTACAGTTCTTCAATTAAATTAAACAACAAATCATTAAAATAATCATTAAATTTCATTTAATTAACAAATCATTAAAAATAATCACGTCAGAATCCGTATACGATACTTAACAAATCCTATTAAAAATAATCCTATTAAAATCTGTATACGACAATGGAGTGTGTGGCAAATTTATGAAGAAATCGAGCCAGAGGCGCTAGAGGCACTGACTATAAAGGCATTATATGAAAATGGTGTTTGGCACTCAGTTTTTCTCGAAAATTACCTACTGTTATTGCGAGATTTTTTTTTAACCCCAATGAGATACGTGCTGAGTTTAGACATGGCAGCCATAACCCTTATATTTGTATAATAGATTATAAAAGTCCTGTCGCCAAACTTTTTCTTACAAATAAATATAGCCGAGGAGTTTTTGAATGAACTGTACATTCAGCCGTTACATTACTTTAATTTATGTAGTTTATGTAGCGCGTTATATTTACGAGCGAAATGCAAATCCTGCAATTTGTAAGGGATATGATCCCCCCCTCGTAGTATTCCCGTTCTTCCTTCAGGATTTCGCATTTCGGTCTTTGGTTAGGTAATTTAATGATGTAATTTTGCAGCGCCGTTTCACTGAAAAAGTATTTTATTTTTCAAAAATTTGTATAGGTGTTTTTTGTTTTTCCTCTTACAAAATTTTTAAATATGGAAGTACTATGGAAATAAGTGTCGCCGAGCAGAACGTCCACATCGATCACTAAGTCGACGCTTGTTCGGCCATTTTTGAACATTTCGATCCATTCGTACAAGCTCCGCTGTGGTAAAACTTGATCACCATACTTCTGTGAATTTCAGTCTCCTTTTACGACCTCAACCCACAAAAAACGAACGACAGCACGCTGCTCTTCTTGCGAGTCGAAAATGGTGCAGCCATATTTACAGCGCGATTACAACTGAAGAACTGAGTGTCAAAGTCTCACTCCCACGAAGCGGCGATCTGTACGCTCAGTGACTACATCGCCGCCAACTCGTGAGCAATATAGACAATTCTGGAAAAAAGATGGACAAATTGCGAATACTTTTTGACTTAACCTCGTATATTTCGGATAAATTTTCAACGATTAAAAATGCCAAAACTAAAATTAAACCTAAGTTTAGGACCAAGAATGGTTAGATACTGCGCTTATTACGGGTGTAATTCTATTCAGAGTCTCAACCACAAGGACAACATTAAATTTCATTACTTTCCACGCGAGAAAACTCGTTGTCAATTGCGATTAATTAATTAAATGTGGAAGGATCGATCTTGCATATAAATCAATTGATCAGTTTACAAAAGCTACGTTATGTCAGAGGCGTACCGAAGGGGAGGGCAACAGGGGCGATCGCCCCCCCCCCTTGAGCTAATAAATAATTATTATTGATTATTTTTATGTATTTAATTTACATATTCAATTAAATATTTTGCATATTTAATTTCATGCGCCAATCGAAAAATGTTAGCTAGCTTTCTAGCGATTTTGTGTTTCATGAGTATTGCATCATTTTTTATGGCACCTGGCAACCGCAGTTTATCGATTTTTGTTTACATTCATTTAAATATTTAGTTTGTGAACTTCCTAAATTTTGATAATTTTAAGTATTGATTAAAACTGTGTGTGTATGAATATGTGTGTGTGTGATCATGTGTGAAGGCCGCTTGGTCTCAAACATGTAACTCATAAATGAAATGAAACATCTAAGATATTATGCATTAATAAAACGATGATGTACGTTATATTGAGCAATTTTCATTATAAATTTGATATCTTAATGCTAAAAAGAGATGCTCTACTGCAGTCTATTTTAAAAGGCAGAAAATGTAGTCTCAGCCTAAAACTTCAAATTTTCTAGCAAACGATGTCTCCGGACTTCCTAGAAACTCGCGCCTTCGGCGCTAGCTCTTGCCTCCCCTAGTACTAAAAATCTAAAATGGCTTAGGATCCCGAAAACTCTTAATCCGGCCCTGAGAATAATTTTCTTCTGTAAAGGTAACAGTCCAAGGAAATGCTTAATCTCGAAATTAGCACTTTTTTATTCTTATGTTAATACAAATCTGAGCATCCTAATTGCGGTTTGCATTGAATATTGTTACTAATCAGATTTTTATCATAATTTTTATATTTTTTATAATATAATTTTTATATTTTTTATAATATAATTTTTATATTTTTATTCATAATGTGTCTTAGCAGTAGCTCGTTAATCACCTCTAACTGAACGATAAGCTCATCATGAACGTACATAAAAATTATTTATCTCTATTTCAATTATACTTCTACGATTAGTTCCAAGTTCGCCCCACCCCCCTTGGCAAATTTCTGGGTACGCCCATGCGTTATGTAGCCATCATTTCTCGAATAAACAGTACTGCAGTCCATTGCATTTAAAATTAAAAACTAATGCAGGCATAGACCTAAGCCTATTTCCTGAAATTTAGGTGTGGTAATTGTTCATTTTCTATTACGAGCTTAGTCTAACTCGCTTTGGTGTATGAAAAATTTGAATGGCTTTAACAGACTAGGTATAGGTAGATTTTTGGTTAGTTAGGGTTAAGCCCCGCTTAAAGTTAGGTTAGTTTGTAAGCTTGGGTTCGGCAAAATATACCCCCAGTGTGAAATTAATTTATTTCGAACCATGAGGTGATGAGGGGAGGCGTGAAGTGACGAGTCCTATAAGGGTCACCTTTCGCGTCTATTTGAAAGTGAATTAGTTACTGAACATCAAATGAGATTCACGGCTACTGGTAAATCTTGGGATGTAATGGTCACCGGAAAGAACACCACCCTGACTAGTGACTAGGAAAGGAGTTTGGGGACAGTCTCGGAAGGAGGCTTGGTGACTGCGTGGGACACTTTCAGAGTAGTTCATACAATGGAGCTTAATTGGGAGTACAAGAATGATTCATTCATGCATTTTACACGAAGTCATTATAAGAGGAAATTTCGTTACTGTAGTTATTTTGTGTATTTGTAAGGATAATGGATTCCTTTTGAAGACTCTTAATTGTAGTACAGAAGCTGAAAACAGGTCAGAAACTGTACGTATTGTTATGAAGGATACTCCGAGTATCTATAGCGAAGTTGTCGTCATGTTTAAAATAAAAAATTGTTTTGACCTGTTCCCCACTTCTTTCTTTTTCTAAGCTTTATGTATCGCTTGTCTTGATTATTTTGGAGACCTTTTTTTTGACACTTTTATATCGAGCGAGGAGGGCGAAGATTAAGTTAGGATCATATACCGTCCTATTTTTGTCTTAATGTAAATTGTGTAATTATGTTGTCTTGTCATCTCTCGTCTTGCGTATAATTAGCTTAATCTTGGTATAATTATTACATTGTATAAACAGAAGTTACTGCATTTTGGTTAAACCTGGTAACGTGCCAAACTTAGCACTTGGTTGTGCGCGATAGCGTTTCAAGGCCCGCTAGACCCTCCGGGAATATTCCCAACAAATTCCCGAAGTTTTACAACTCTACCCTTGGGTGACGACGGTCGTTTGTTTGAGGGTTAGTGAACGTTCTGTAATTAGTGAATGTTGCGTAATAGCTGAACAGAGTCGGACCGAGAGGAGTAAAGATTGGCGGTCTGGTATGAGGAATTTTCGGAGAATACTTCACAGCCAGACATGGGTCGATTACGATTATTGATTACGATTACGTTTTTCAATGATTATATTTCTTGATTACGATTACGTAATCCAAATATTAATATTTTGGATTATAATTACGATGATTACAGTAATTTTTCTCGATTACGATTACATTGGTTTCGATACATTTGATCACTACGTTTATTTTCCTGGATTACGGTTACAATTAAAATAATATAGGTTACATTTGATTTCCTTGATTCTACGAGTACATAATTAGAAAAACTAAGATTGAAAATTAACCTTTTTACTAAAAGTTTGTGAAATTAAATAAGATAAACATTTCTTCAGTAGTATACACAATGTATAACATAACATAATCAAAATTATACATTATCCTCACCACACATTGTTAATTAGACGATTAGAATAAAGGTAACGCAACCGTTTCTAGCATATCATACTAGTTAACTTACTCTTCTTACACCAAATACTCTTATCATAGAATATAAAGTGCTTATTGCGCTTAAGGAACGTGAGCTCCTCAAACTTGCTGTCAATAAGCCCGTGCCTCTCTGGGCTTAAACACCTTCCCCGCAACAGAGAAGAGTCGCTCCGCTGGTACGGACGAAGCTGGGATGGCAAGGTAGGACTCGGAAAGGATGCAGAGCCGCGGGAATGTATCCTGATGGTCTCTCCAATAGGCGAGGGTCAGGGAAAAATTAAAACCTTTATTCACGAGTACCACAATCTCGTAACTCAAATATACGTAATTCACTCGTAATTATATTGTAATCAAAGGTTACGACGACTTTTAATCGTAATTTTTAAATATGTAACTTTTCACTCGTTTATTCACACGGTGTAACAAACGAGTTATATATTTATCGGATTTGGATTAAATTATATCTAATCGGGGATCAGACTGATCTAAATGTATATCCGGCTAAAGCTCTGAAGTTATTGGATCTTAAAAAAAAAAAAGATATTTCAGATCTTCCGTAGGATCACTGTGTGTGTGTGTGTAAATAAAAATTGTCGTACAGCTCTTTTCCAAATATGTACGTGAGTATTGTATCCGTGTTGGAAAGTCACTCAAATTATAAATATGCCCTCGGTATACTTTGAGGGTTGTAATTTTGTTACAAAATTAATCTGGGGTCATGACAGTGTCTGAATTCATGAAGCGGCTAAATTGTGGAGCATCGTATACAAAGCCTTTTTATTTTTTAATTATAATAAGGTTCAATTCTGTTGGTCTCGTAAGGTAGTTGGAAATGTATTTTATACATTAGTATCAACAACATACCAACGTGCCTACCATACACTATCAACAGAGGCCTTTTCCTCACGAGTGTAACTCTCTCCATTTTAGCCATTGCGTGTTATTGTACCCCCCCCCCCCCCCCCCCCCCCAAAGTTTCAAAACGACACATCAATTTGAATATTTGTTTCATTTCTAATGTATTACTTTTGCAAATTTAATTTAAGAAATTTTCCTAGGAGATCGGACTTATGAGACGCCCTGTGCGTATCAGTAATTCGTATTATCGCTTTAAATGCGGGTTGGGTTGGTTTTGTTATGCAGTACTGTTCAAAGGTTTGGAAACGCCACTAAAATTGACCAAAAAATGTTCCATATTCTAGTTAAAGCCTCGTATTTGGCGACAAATGTTTCTAATAACATAATTTTACTCGTCCACGTTACGCGTACGCAATATGAATAGTAACCTACGAGGGTATCAGTTAACTGTCTGAAAGCATTTTTACATCTGCATCACTCGGGTATGTTATCCCTCGTTCGTTTCATTGAAAGTCTATTTTAAGCTACCCGCTTTTTCATTCTTTGCTTAACTACACTGGAAGAGTTGCGTTGATAGAATGTTTTCAATTAATAGTGGTATGTAGTGTGTTTTATAAATATTCGTAGTTTTCCGCATCATGTTTCTTAATAAGGAGTACCTTGAACTCTTTTACGTGTGGATTCAACTGATATTTTTCATATGCAATGGCTCCAGTACGGCACATACTAAAAGATATTCACGCGAAGATTGTGACTTCACGAAAAGAAAGATGTCCATTTTTTAGCAATTTTTCTAATAGTATGTTTCTGTAAAAGCGGGTGTTGGGCACTCTCAAACGACATCTTCAAACGGTCAACTACTGTAAAGACAAACGACGAAAGAAGGCCAAGAAAAACTACGAAATCTCAAGACCAGTTACTTGAAGGTTGCGTGCCTAGGAGATAGAAGAAAAGCGAGTCGTAGTTTGCAGCGGGACTTTAATTCCTCGCAGGACATTAACGTTTCGGCCGTAAGAATATGATGTCAGTTGTGGGAGTCAGGGTTGCTCGGAAGAGTTGCTGTCAGAAACTGTACCTGAAACCAGGAAATAAGTCTTGAGAAGGTAAAATATGCGCGAGATCATGCCCGCTGGACGTCGGCTGATTGGACGAAGGTTCTGGGGACAGATGAGTCAAAATATGAAATCTTTGGATCTAAAAGAAGACTGTACGTATGACGGAGACAGGGTGAGAGATATAATATGTACTTACAACCAACAGCAAAACATGGTGGGTGATCAATTAATGTTTAGGGGGTCCATAAGTTTATTCTTCGTCCGCATGCTGTGCCAGATGGAAAGCGTTTGATTGGACGAGGATTCATCTTCCAACAAGATAACGACTCCCGGGCACGGATTGTAAAAATCATATTTGAGGGGGGAGGACGACGCTGGAGAACCGGAACCAAAAATTATGGAATGCCTATCATAAATCTGCGACATGAATCTAAATGAGGCTATGTAGGCGCCGAGAAGGATAAACTGAAGCCATCAAATATCGAACAACTGTGAAAAGATCTGTAGAATATTCGGATGAAATACTCGACCATGAGTAGTAAAGAAATACACTGACAACATTATTCATAGTGTCCAAGCTGTAAGAAGACCAGAAGGGAGACGCGCTAAATGCTGAGACTCGTATATCTTATTATTTTTAATGAATGATTACATAGACAATGTATTCGTACGTGTGTTACACTTTGCCTCTTTCAAAATGCACATAATATGACCGATGACAGCTATAAAACCCAGGTACAATTGGCGTTTCCAAACTTCTGAACAGTACTGTATGTATAAGAAAATTTATTATTATTAGATAATGTGGTAAGGAAGAAAAACTGTCGTCGTGGGATGGTAATGTATGGAAATCTATTTGACCCTATATCGAAGATGCCCCTGCCTTATGGCATTAAACTTGTCTCACGTTTAGTTTGGCTCTTCTGACCCACTGATTGACGGATGGAAACGAAACTGTGGCGTCACACCTTCTATCGAATTTTCCTAAATATGCTCTTTCCATTGTGAATTTTATTTTTGAAAAATTAGTTTATAAGTAGTGAGACGTTAGTAGTTGCGGTGTTTCATTGGTGTCGAAGTACTGTCGTTGCGGTGTTTCATTGGTTTTCGCACGTGTAATGTAATTCAAGGAATTGTGGTGAGGTGCAAACATTATCTCAATTTTCTTAAGTTATTTTCTCGTGATTAACACAGAATCATTATAAATTTTACACTATTGTTAAGACGCTGATTATTATTAATGATTATATTTGGATTTGTCTTAGAAAGTTAAAAGTTTTTAACCGACATCATGCAGAAAATAATTGTATGATTTCAACATAGGTTTGCGTATATTCTATTTAATAAGTGTGTGTGTGTGTGTGTGTGTGTTGAGAGTGCAAATTTTTTAGCTTAAAAAAAAAACACCTTAATATCCGGTCGTGATACGAAGGTTATAAAGTTGTATCCGGCTTGTTGTTCGTCCGGAATTGCCGATGAAAGGCTGTTGGATCGGCTTTATGAGCCCCCGTTCTGTATTTTTCTTTCGGATACGTCAAATGGTCCTAGAACAAACTTGAAATAGGCCTAATGAACGAATTCCTATTTTCGTGCGAATTTACATTATTTTAATAAACTCGTCGAATTGCGTGATGTTATATAGTCGGTCCAAAAAGTCCTGTCGTGAAATCGGATGTTTCTTGCTGATAACTATTGGTGAGAAGCGTAGAGCTCGCCACAGGACTCTGAATCGACTGTACATTCGGTAAAAATCATTTCTTCATCGCGACAGTTTTTAGGATACACACGGGACTCTGTGATATGAACGTACTGTACTTGTAGCGACAATAATTAGCGGTGCTTCCATATATTTATTGTTTATATTGAAATCATTAAATATCAAAATTTAGTGGTTTTATTTAAAAATAGTTTACATCGACGAATACCGAGGGTGGACAAAAGTAAATTTGAAATTTTAAAATTTTCATTACAAAACAGAATCTATATTGATAGAAAATTGAACATGCAAAAACACTGTTTATGATAATTTCTACTAATTTCAAAGTGTAATTGTATTAAATACATTTTCTAGTCAAGAAAAAAAGCAAAGTTTAATAAGTTGTTACCCATAATTTGACTTTTTCTCTAACTAGCGAATCTGTAAATATTATCAGATGGGCGTAAATACTTTTGAATGTATTTAAATACTGACGAGGACTGTAATTAAATACAAGATACATTACACCTAAAAGGAATGTAATTAAATACTAAATACATTATTGTGAAAATGTATTTAAATACACTTCCAAATACATTTTGTTAGATCACTTTAATTTAAATGATCACTACAAGACATGATTACATTACAGCCTTACAAATTGCAAAATGAAAGTTAGAAATAGAACATTTTATTGATCTGTTACTCCAAGAGTGGAATTTTTAAATAAAAAATTATTTTGTAATGACTTAAGAGATGATCAACAAAAAACTAGATAAATAAAAAATAAGCAAATCTCCTCGCCCTGATGCTATACACCCCGAGTACTGAAGGAATTAGTTATAACGATAGCTAAACCACTGGTAATTACACAGACCTTCGAATGAGAACTTTGTAAGAGTTGTTTTCTTACTAATAACTGATTTTATATAATTAACTACGCTGGTTTCGAACAAGGTGTCCACAAGGTGTCCATTTTTCTATCACGTAAGGATTTTCTGCGAACTGGAAGGGAAAAAAGAACAACATAAATAAATAAATAAATAATGTGTTTTTCAATTTACATTAGGTACCTATTTCGCTTTGTTATACTAATTACGAATGCTAACAACTTTAAAAAGAAAAGACTATTAACGTCAATTATATATTCATCTTTATTTGTCCCGAGTTTTCGTGTGAGATCTATGCCTTTTAGTCTCAAATGTACGCGCTGTTCCTTTTCTTTTATGTAATAATTTTGGAGTATCCCGTTTCAACATCCAGCAGTAATCAGCCATCATGCTGATGTCCCACCTTCCTTGATATATCGGTATTTTTAATCAAAATTTAATCGAGTCAATTTTAATGAAAATTACTTGCATATGTAATATGCATCTGTAGGTGATGGCGAAAAATTATTAATATTTTCGGAATCAGCGTGCAAAAATTACTATATAAGTTATAAAATATTTCGGACAACAAAACCATCGCAGGCCTGTGTTATTTATAACATAATACTCAGAACAGGCAACCATAAGTAAGCAAGATGAATGGATTCATGGATGAGGAGAATCCACATATTTGCCTTCATTAGGACTAGGCTCTCAAATAGTGTCAGACAATCTTCCTTGGTGAATGAACAAACCCAGCAAAAGAAATACAAGTACAATAGTAGTAAGCTAATATACCATCTAGGTTCGAGGAAGTATGTATTGAGAATGTTGTGGCGTGTGGTAAGAATCCTTTGTTATCGCCCACGACGTTGTCCCACATCCTCTTTCAAAAAAGTGTAATTGAAAATGTATTTGAAATACATGTATTTATAAATATCGGCTACTTTTTAAATGTATCTTAATACATATTTAAATACTCGAAAATAAATGTATTTATAAATAAGTTATTAATATAAATTGTATTTAAATATGTATTTGAGTAATGCAGCGCCGGCATTAGGATATTTCGGGCCCTGTGCAGAGTATACTGTACGGGACCCCCATGACACAAGTCAAATTGTTTTTCATTGCTAATCATTTTATTTTAGTAGATTGTTAACAAGTACAAGAAGTAACATTTAACTATACAAGTGCACCTGTAACAGAATACCAACAGACCAACAGCCTTTACTATTATTACTACTTATTACTTTATTATCATCAAATATTTAAACTATCATAAGAGGTTTCAACCAGCGCCGGCCTTAGGATATTTAATTAGGAATAGGATAATTCAATTTAATTAGGATAAAAAAATAAATTACATTAATTTACATCAATTTTGGCACACTGACGTCGATGGTAAATTTGTGTGAAATTTTCGGGCCCCCCTAAGTTGCGGGCCCTGTGCGACCGCACGGTTCGCACACCCCTAAGGCCGGCACTGGAGTAATGTCTAATACATTACTGCCCATCTCTGAATATTATAAACTATTGTAATCTCCTACTCTTTATTAATTAATAGTAATTTTATATTAAATTGTACTTTATAATTTTTATATTAAACCATGTTATTATGTTTACTTTATTTTAAGTATTTTAATAATTTTATAAACCCAAATTGTATATAAATTTTTTTTATTCAAATAGGCCACCAGGAACTCGAAATTTTAATGAAAAATTTTGTTGTTTACATTGTTGAAGAAAGAAAATACTTTCAACATAAGAAAAACCAATTACTTTAAATATTTGGTATTCAATTTATGAAACGAAAATAAAATTATTTTATCATTTTACTAAAAAATAAAACTATTTAAGATCACTTTAGCTAAGCGACAAATTCCGATACTGTATATTGTGGTGTGAGCTTAAGGAAAAGCATCTAAACAAATTTGAAATGTAAAAAGGGAAAATTGAAAGTTTTCAAATTAGATTAGTAAAATTTATGAAGGGAATTGAATTTTTAAAAATTTAGGCAAAGAATCGGCATCGGTTAAATTTTGGAATCGGTACATCACTAGTTTTCATCGTAAAATAGCAATAATGGTAATTAGTTTTAGCGTTATTTCCTTTGACAAAAGAAGGGCCAGTGTCGTAACACCGTTCCCGTTGATCAGCGAAGTTAAGCGTCATTGGGCCTGGAGAGAAGTTAAGTGGGATACCGTTCTCCGCGTCCCGTTTACGTAGCGACCCGCCGCTGTTCGGATCTCGCGAAAAGCCGTAGCTCCCCCTCCATCATACGACCTAAGATATTGCGAAACGGGTTAAACACCCCCACCATCATAACATAACATTTGAGAAAGGAGGAACGTCATTAATTACATACGGTATATTTTTGCGCTTAAGACTAAAGCGCATTCATTTTATTAACTTCGGGAGGAACTTGTTTATTTGTTTAATAAAAATGGAGTTATCAGTGATTGATTTTAATTCATTTGCTACATTGCTCCTTCATTCATTCCATCGTTAAATAAGCGTGAGAATTTCTATTACATTGAAGAGTATAATTTGCCTTTGAGATATATTCCCTCTCCGTAGATCTCTCTCGATGTTCGTGACGTACCTGATTGTCCATTATAGTTTCTATTATTGGGAACCTTAAGTTAAATTTATTTGATTAATTTATTTAGGTTCAATGTCGCTGTTAACTGTTGAAAATTGGCCGTTTTTCCCTACTGAATCGCGACAATCTTGAGGATGCGCGCAGCCCATCGCGACACGAACGTGCGTATCCCTACATTAGCGGTGTCGCGGTGATTTATCTCTCTAAATGCTATATTTTATCATGAAAAAGTGGATATAATTAAGGTAATGCTAGATTAAATTTACGAGGTTTTTTAGATTGGGTAAATGTCGCGATGCAGAATGTGATGAAATGTGAATTAACGAAAATGTCGGGGTTTGTAGGGTAGCTAAAGTGTGCGCGTGCGCGCGACCTTGAGAATATAAAAGTGTTTGCAATAAATTAATGAACATTATTTTTTGTTTTATTAAACGAGAGAGTAAAAGTTATTGTTGGAAGTGGAGTGAACGAACCTTTAAATATTCTGTTTAAAGTGAAACGGAATTTTCTCTCCCTCTTTAAACGAGATAACGCAATTTTAACGCACTTTTCACCAACGTGTTTCAAAAGATATTTGAAAGGTTCTTTTTTAAGTTCAGAAAAAAGTCGAGTTTGCGAAGAACGATTTTTTTTTAGTTATTTGGTTAGCTAGTTAGCGCGTTAGTTCGGTTGTTAGTGGTGTTTTTATTAGTTAACCAGTTTGGTAGTGAAAGTTGTTGGTAAGTTTTGGTGATTTTCATTTAAGAGTTAATTTGAGGTCGAGTGACGAGTTTTACGAGATTTTTTTTTCGTTTTTAGGTAAATAGCGACACTCGTGAACTAATATTAAAGGTGATATTAACAGCGATGGCACCGTTGTCTTCATTGTCCGTGGGTGTAATTGTATTGGTTTATAAAGTTATTTGCTGTTATTCTTAATAATTGCTGTGTATATAAAAGTGGTTTTTATTTTAAGAGGGGAGGGAGTTGTGAAAAATGAAGAAATAAACGAGTATAGCGGTTTATAGTAAATACTGTAAATGATGCCATAAAACGTGCTTTTATTTGTTTTAAAATGTATTCAAAAATTAAAATGGAAGAAATTCAGCGAATGAACTTTATTCATTTCGAGTCAGGAAAGGGACGATTCTCTGTCCAAATTTGATTTTCTCTCTTTATATACATTTAATGCGTTATTCAATGATTGGAGCGAATGGTGCGGCAAACGGTGCTAAAACGGTGAAGTTAACACGAAGGCGTCATGCGAGTTAGGTTGTATTAATTGCGGTGCGATCGACATTATTCTATTGGATTTCAAAATATGTGTATATTTGATGTACCGCTGTAAAGTCCACACACACACGAAAAAATGCAACGTGTGTGTGTGTAATTCAGTTCGTGACACTTGAATGTTGAAACAATTCGGGGAAATATGAAAATTGAAATTTTAAAAAAATTGAAAATGTCATTTTAAAGAGAGAATCATCCTCGTTATAATTCTCAGTAAGTTTTGGTTAATTCCTCTTTAAATGCATGAAACTGTTTGAAGAAAGTTTACTGAAGAGGAATTTAGCGTCCGCTTCATATTCAACCTTCATTAGCTTCATTCTTGAAAAGAATGC
Source organism: Bathynomus jamesi (assembly GCA_023014485.1). Lineage (NCBI taxonomy): Eukaryota > Metazoa > Arthropoda > Malacostraca > Isopoda > Cirolanidae > Bathynomus > Bathynomus jamesi. The sequence continues at coordinate 124,106 of JAJOZX010008456.1, forward strand.
GTTTGTTTTAAGCCTTTTATCCATCGTAGTACGAACAAAAACTTTTTTTTTCATTTTCTCCTAAAAAGGGAGTAATGACCCCTCTAAATTATTTATATTCGCGTATAACTGTTCGCAATTGTGGCACTCAGACTTCGGATAATGGGAGGATTGTTTGTAAGGGGCAAACGTACACACTGGCAATGGATCTTGCCCCGAACAACGCGGTTTGGGTGAGGAATGGAATGGGATTCTGAGGTTATTTCGACTCGCAAGAAGGAAAATTGCGAATTTTATTAGTTTTGAGTCTATTGATCGAATGTTGAAGGTAATTAGATTGACTTAAAAACGCTTCGGAGGCGCTAAAGTCGATCAGAAAACGCCAAGGAACGCTTAATAACGCAACAGGGAATCGTACGAAAGGCCAGGATTCTTTGGTGGCACCCCAGGGAGTCGTTTATTGGGGTGCCACGCGCCTTTATGAATGATGAGGCAATCTCCCGTGGAGTACTAAGAAGTGTAGTAACACAATCGGAATGCATTTCTCACGAAAACTCGTATAAATAGTGAGTAGTTTTCCTTTATCCGAAAATTCTTTAGAATTGTTAAACGTTGTTGCTTTTATTCGTGTACCGATCATTATTATTATTATTTTATTATTATTATTATTATTGGCGAGGAAAATGTAGCTAGTAGGGAAGAAGAAAAGGCAGTGAAGTGGGAAAGGAGGAATTAGTGGGACTCGAACCCGGATCGTATGGTTTCTTATCTCTTTCAACGATCGTCGTCCAAAAGTAACCAGAAAGGATAGTTCAAGCGAGCTCAATACTTACGACCCTAAAAACACACACACACACACACACACACACACACACACACACACACACACACACACACGACTCCAGATTCCTGGGATCTTGGGAGCATTGCTCCAGTAAATTTGACCATGAGAAAAAGTAAATTTGGGTTTGGGTTTTGTTCATCCGCTAGACGTTATGCAATTTTTTTGCGTATACGTTCTTATACAAACCAATTTTTTTAAATTACAAATTTAGTTATTTTAAGTTTAGTTGGTAATTCCATATTTAACAATTATTTTTATTTTTTGTTAAGCTTCAATGTTTTGATGATTAAAATTTTATTAAAACGTATATTTTTTTAATATAAAATTATCAGGATTGGACTATGTTCCATTGATCTCGGCCAGGTTTGATAAATTGGCCAGATAATTACTTGTGCGGTTTTAAGTAATCCACCATGACTCTAGAATTGAAAAGTTTAGTTAAGTTTAAACTTACTTTTACTTACTTTAACTTACCTACTTTTACTTACTCTTCCTTACTTTTACTAAGTTTAAAGCACTTACTTTTACTTACTTTCATTGTACTATATTTACTTACTTTTACCCACTTTTACCATACTATATTTACTAACTTTTACTTATTTTGTATTTTTTCAGGTAGTCAATAATCAATAATGGATCCTAATATTGATGAAGTTGGAGAGAAAAGTGAGGGTGTTAAAAGGGGTTACTTTTGTGGTCAATGCAAGAACAAATATTCAAAGAAGCAAAACTGGGAGGAACATTTTAATTCCAAAAAAAATATTTGTTACAATACAAGAGGTCCCAGAGTTTGGGCCCACAGCTTAGATATTGCAGTAAAGAAATACCAGGATGAAGTGCAGCAAAGAGATACGGCAAAGCAGTCATTTAGTTTGTTCACAAAATGTGCTAGTGCTAGACCTCAGAAAAATGAACCAACTTCATCAACTGCTAATCTAGAAAATGAAACTTTTTCACTAGATGTTTCACAGACTGAAGAAAGTGCTTCTCCTCCACCTAAGAAACAAAAGGTAAGTGAGGAATCTGCGCATCAGACTAACAAAACTGCTTTAGAGGAATTTGAAAATTCCCAAATCCAGAAGACATTGAATGCAATTTTGCGCCTAACAAAAGAAACTCACCAAGCTGTTGTGGTTAATAAAGAGAAGAGTCAAAATATGCCTTCAAGTTCAAGTGTTGCATCCAAATCTAATAAAGCAAAAAGCAACAAATTTGACATTTCCATAGCCCATTTAAGCAAGTGTAAATCAATACAAGAAATCCTGAACAATGATTTGATCAAATCTACATTCAAATTGGTGGAAAAGAAGGATCTAGGGCATGCTGATGATTCATTTTCAGTACCAAGTGATATAATGGAAAACATTGCAAATAGTGACACTATATATGCCTGATGTAGATATAGCTGTTGAGGATGAAGATGATGATAATCAAGAAGATATTGATGATGATTCTGATGATAAAATGTTTACATTATATTGCATAGCTTGCACAGACCCCAAAGCATGTGCTTCAGACAAACATTCTAACATAAAAGGTTACTTCAATGTTAAAGATTTAACCTATGTATGCAAACAAGGAGAAAATCAAGAGAGATGGTGGTTTAGAAATCTGAAAACCCACCTGAAGAGACATTTAATTAAACTTCAGCATCATCAAAGAGCTGCTGTTTATGAAGTGATGAAAACATCATCTCGGAACACTACTAAACGCATAGAAGACTTATGTGGCAACATCTTATACTACATAATGAAAACAAACACTGCATGGGCTCTATATCCAGTACTTCTAGCTGTATTACATAGGTCAGGTTGTGAGGTTGGAAATTTGAATCATAGCACACATGCGTGCGAGACAATTTGTGAGCTATTAGATAATCAACTTAAAGAACAAACTGTAAAGTGGTTCTTAGAACAAACTTCAGTAACAATAACAGCTGACATTGGAACAATTTTGGGATTAAGCATGCTAGTTGTATTAGTTATGAGTGAAGAAGATAAGACTGTAAAACTTGCTGGGATAAATTTAGTACGCAGCAAATCAGGAGTTTATTTGGCCAATGAAATTTTTGATGTGTTGGTCTCCTAATCACTTGAAACTATCTGAAGAAGCAATTAAATCCAAGGTAGTAAGCTAATATACCATCTAGGTTCGAGGAAGTATGTATTGAGAATGTTGTGGCGTGTGGTAAGAATCCTTTGTTATCGCCCACGACGTTGTCCCACATCCTCTTTCAAAAAAGTGTAATTGAAAATGTATTTGAAATACATGTATTTATAAATATCGGCTACTTTTTAAATGTATCTTAATACATATTTAAATACTCGAAAATAAATGTGTTTATAAATACAGTTTTTAATATAAATTGTATTTAAATATGTATTTGAGTAATACAGCGCCGGCCTTAGGATATTTCGGGCCCTATGCAGAGTATACTGTACGGGCCCCCCATGACACAAGTCAAATTGTTTTTCATTGCTAATCATTTTATTTTAGTAGATTGTTAACAAGTACAAGAAGTAAAATTTAACTATACAAGTGCACCTGTAACAGAATACCAACAACCAAACAGCCTTTACTATTATTACTACTTATTACTTTATTATCATCAAATATTTAAACTATCATAAGAGGTTTCAACCAGAGCCGGCCTTAGGATATTTAATTAGGAATAGGATAATTCAATTTAATTAGGATAAAAAATAAATTACATTAATTTACATCAATTTTGGCACTCTGACGTCGATGGTAAATTTCTGTGAAATTTTCGGGCCCCCCTAAGTTGCGGGCCCTGTGCGACCGCACGGTTCGCACACCCCTAAGGCCGGCACTGGAGTAATGTCTAATACATTACTGCCCATCTCTGAATATTATAAACTATTGTAATCTCCTACTCTTTATTAATTAATAGTAATTTTATATTAAATTGTACTTTATAATTTTTATATTAAACCATGTTATTATGTTTACTTTATTTTAAGTATTTTAATAATTTTATAAACCCAAATTGTATATAAATTTTTTTTATTCAAATAGGCCACCAGGAACTCGAAATTTTAATGAAAAATTTTGTTGTTTAGATTGTTGAAGAAAGAAAATACTTTCAACATAAGAAAAACCAATTACTTTAAATATTTAAATATTTGGTATTCAATTTATGAAACGAAAATAAAATTATTTTATCATTTTACTAAAAAATAAAACTATTTAAGATCACTTTAGCTAAGCGACAAATTCCGATACTGTATATTGTGGTGTGAGCTTAAGGAAAAGCATCTAAACAAATTTGAAATGTAAAAAGAGGAAAATTGAAAGTTTTCAAATTAGATTAGTAAAATTTATGAAGGGAATTGAATTTTTAAAAATTTAGGCAAAGAATCGGCATCGGTTAAATTTTGGAATCGGTACATCACTAGTTTTCATCGTAAAATAGCAATAATGGTAATTAGTTTTAGCGTTATTTCCTTTGACAAAAGAAGGGCCAGTGTCGTAACACCGTTCCCGTTGATCAGCGAAGTTAAGCGTCATTGGGCCTGGAGAGAAGTTAAGTGGGATACCGTTCTCCGCGTCCCGTTTACGTAGCGACCGCCGCTGTTCGGATCTCGCGAAAAGCCGTAGCTCCCCCTCCATCATACGACCTAAGATATTGCGAAAGGGGTTAAACACCCCCACCATCATAACATAACATTTGAGAAAGGAGGAACGTCATTAATTACATACGGTATATTTTTGCGCTTAAGACTAAAGCGCATTCATTTTATTAACTTCGGAGGAACTTGTTTATTTGTTTAATGAAAATGGAGTTATCAGTGATTGATTTTAATTCATTTGCTACATTGCTCCTTCATTCCATCGTTAAATAAGCGTGAGAATTTCTATTACATTGAAGAGTATAATTTGCCTTTGAGATATATTCCCCCTCCGTAGATCTCTTGATGTTCGTGACGTACCTGATTGTCCATTATAGTTTCTATTATTGGGAACATTAAGTTAAATTTATTTGATTAGTTTATTTAGGTTCAATGTCGCTGTTCACTGTTGAAAATTGGCCGTTTTTCCCTACTGAATCGCGACAATCTTGAGGATGCGCGCAGCCCATCGCGACACGAACGTGCGTATCCCTACATTAGCGGTGTCGCGGTGATTTATCTCTCTAAATGCTATATTTTATCATGAAAAAGTGGATATAATTAAGGTAATGCTAGATTAAATTTACGAGGTTTTTTAGATTGGGTAAATGTCGCGATGCAGAATGTGATGAAATGTGAATTAACGAAAATGTCGGGGTTTGTAGGGTAGCTAAAGTGTGCGCGTGCGCGCGACCTTGAGAATATAAAAGTGTTTGCAATAAATTAATGAACATTATTTTTTGTTTTATTAAACGAGAAAGTAAAAGTTATTGTTGGAAGTGGAGTGAACGAACCTTTAAATATTCTGTTTAAAGTGAAGCAGAATTTTCTCTCCCTCTTTAAACGAGATTAACGCAATTTTAACGCACTTTTCACCAACGTGTTTCAAAAGATATTTGAAAGGTTCTTTTTTAAGTTCAGAAAAAAGTCGAGTTTGCGAAGAACGATTTTTTTTTTAGTTATTTGGTTAGCTAGTTAGCGCGTTAGTTCGGTTGTTAGTGGTGTTTTTATTAGTTAACCAGTTTGGTAGTGAAAGTTGTTGGTAAGTTGTTGGTGATTTTCATTTAAGAGTTCATTTGAGGTCGAGTGACGAGTTTTACAGGATTTTTTTTTTTTGTTTTTAGGTAAATAGCGACACTCGTGAACTAATATTAAAGGTGATATTAACGTTAAAGCGATGGCACCTTTGTCTTCATTGTCCGTGGGTGTAATTGTATTTGTTTATGAAGTTATTTGCTGTTATTCTTAATAATTGCCGTGTATATATAAAAGTGGTTTTTATTTTAAGAGGGGAGGGAGTTGTGAAAAATGAAGAAATAAACGAGTATAGCGGTTTATAGTAAATACTGTAAATGATGCCATAAAACGTGCTTTTATTTGTTTTAAAATGTATTCAAAAATTAAAATGGAAGAAATTCAGCGAATGAACTTTATTCATTTCGAGTCAGGAAAGGGACGATTCTCTGTCCAAATTTGATTTTCTCTCTTTATATACATTTAATGCGTTATTCAATGATTGGAGCGAATGGTGCGGCAAACGGTGCTAAAACGGTGAAGTTAACACGAAGGCGTCATGCGAGTTAGGTTGTATTAATTGCGGTGCGATCGACATTATTCTATTGGATTTCAAAATGTGTATATTTGATGTACCGCTGTAAAGTCCACACACACACACGAAAAAATTGCAACGTGTGTGTGTGTAATTCAGTTCGTGACACTTGAATGTTTAAACAATTCGGGGAAATAATTATGAAAATTGAAATTTTAAAAAAATTGAAAATGTCATTTTAAAGAGAGAATCATCCTCGTTATAATTCTCAGTAAGTTTTGGTTAATTCCTCTTTAAATGCATGAAACTGTTTGAAGAAAGTTTACTGAAGAGGAATTTAGCGTCCGCTTCATATTCAACCTTCATTAGCTTCATTCTTGAAAAGAATGCGTTTGTTTTAAGCCTTTTATCCATCGTAGTACGAACAAAAACTTTTTTTTTCATTTTCTCATAAAAAGGAGTAATGACCCCTCTAAATTATTTATATTCGCGTATAACTGTTCGCAATTGTGGCACTCAGACTTCGGATAATGGGAGGATTGTTTGTAAGGGGCAAACCTACACACTGACAATGGATCTTGCCCCGAACAACGAGGTTTGGGTGAAGAATGGAATGGGATTCTGAGGTTATTTCGACCGCAAGAAGGAAAATTGCGAATTTTATTAGTTTTGAGTCTATTGATCGAATGTTGAAGGTAATTAGATTGACTTAAAAACGTTTCGGAGGCGCTAAAGTCGATCAGAAAACGCCAAGGAACGCTTAATAACGCAGCAGGAAATCGTACGAAAGGCCAGGATTCTTTGGTGGCACCCCAGGGAGTCGTTTATTGGGGTGCCACGCGCCTTTATGAATGATGAGGCAATCTCCCGTGGAGTACTAAGAAGTGTAGTAACACGATCGGAATGCATTTCTCACGAAAACTCGTATAAATAGTGAGTAGTTTTCCTTTATCCGAAAATTCTTTAGAATTGTTAAACGTTGTTGCTTTTATTCGTGTACCGAACCTTATTATTATTTATTTATTATTTATTATTATTATTATTATTATTAATTAGTGGCGAGGAAAATGTAGCTAGTAGGGAAGAAGAAAAGGCAGTGAAGTGGGAGAGGAGGAATTAGTGGGACTCGAACCCAGATCGTATGGTTTCTTATCTCTTTCAACGATCGTCGTCCAAAAGTAACCAGAAAGGATAGTTCAAGTGAGCTTAATACTTACGACCCTAAAAACACACACACACTTACTTACTTACTTACTTACTTACTTTTTGTTTGTATGTTATTGTACTGTATGTATTGTTCACTGGAAATACTTTGTTTGAGAACCTACAAGGGAAAACATCCAACTCCATTGTACAGTTTCGGAAAAAAAAAGTTTGCTTAGAAACCGATTTTCCAAAAAGCAAAAAAAAAAAAAAAGTAATTCAATGTTTTTCTTTTGGGTATTTTATTATTTTTGGTGGCATAAGTAAAATTTTAAAACCATAAATTAATCTTCAACTAATCAGTAATTTTTATTATTATTATTATTTATGATTATGTTCAGCATTTTTTTTTTTCTCTTTGACCTAATTTCTCGTCAACACGGTTCTGTGTTTGCGACACCACTGATACTAATTAGGCAGTGGTACCTTTAATTTAAAATTTATGGCATACTCCATTTTTTAAAACTGATTTTTACTTAATTTCATTGGAGTCTTATATAGTGATGTGAGTCGTTTTTTATTGTGTCGTTTTTTTTTATTTAAAACGAAGATAGTCTGTTTTTTTTGTTTTTTATTGTTTTAAACTTATTCCATATTTTTCTTCCTTTAATCTAATAAGTATATTAGTATTACCTATAATTTACTATACTACCATGCTTATACGGTTATACCTAGTATATATAGTCATCTTTTAGAAAAACTGAATCACGCAAAAAGTATATAATAGAAAGGAAAAACAAACCCTCATTTTTTATATGTATATATATATATTTTTTTTAACTAGAACATAAAACATTCTTCCTCGTTTCAAACAATATAGGCTACATAATTGTGATTGGCAAGAGTACCAGTGTATATATTCCAGATAGAAAAAAAAAAATATTCACCTTTTTTTGAATCTTTTTGTTAACCTAATGTTGTTTATGTTTAACCTTCATTTCCATGGAAGAATCATCACTAGATTTGGTAGAGCATATATGCTAGTTTCAATATCACAGGTACTGGTATAATATACATAATAAAAAATACATACTGGTATAAAACAATATATATAATTGTGATTGGCAAGAATACCAGTGTGTGTATATATATATTCCAAATAGAAAAATAAAAAAAATAAAAATATTCATCTCTTTCTTTAACCTTTGTATTAATCTAATGCTGTTTAACTTTCATTATCTGATTCTATTTCCATTGAAGAATCATTATCACTAGATTGATTAGAGCATATAGTTTCAATATCACAGGTACTGGTACTTATTGCAGATTTGGATGTTGATGAAGCCAATGTACAGTAGCACCATGTTTTACTTCACTTTCTTGGAATTTTGCATTTTGGGATATAAATACTAGCTTTGCTGCTCTGTCTGTGCTTAATCAGTTTCTTTTGGCTGTATGGATATTACTGTATGTGCTAAATGATCTCGGAGGTAATGAAAGGGCGAAATAGAGGTGTATGAGTTTGTGTAGGTACTATATATGTGTACAATATAGGCTACATAATTGTGATTGGCAAGAGTACCAGTGTATATATTCCAGATAGAAAAAAAAAATATTCACCTTTTTTTGAACCTTTTTGTTAACCTAATGTTGTTTAACCTTCATTTCCATGGAAGAATCATCACTAGATTGGTAGTAGAGCATATATGCTAGTTTTCAATATCACAGGTACTGGTATAATATACATAATAAAAAATACATAATACTGGTATAAAACAATATATATAATTGTGATTGGCAAGAATACCAGTGTGTGTATATATATATTCCAAATAGAAAAAAAAAAAATAAAAATATTCATCTCTTTCTTTAACCTTTGTATTAATCTAATGCTGTTTAACTTTCATTATCTGATTCTATTTCCATTGAGAATCATTATCACTAGATTGATTAGAGCATATAGTTTCAATATCACAGGTACTGGTACTTATTGCAGATTTGGATGTTGATGAAGCCAATGTAGCACCATGTTTTACTTCACTTTCTTGGAATTTTGCATTTTGGGATATAAATACTAGCTTTGCTGCTCTGTCTGTGCTTAATCAGTTTCTTTTGGCTGTATGGATATTACTGTATGTGCTAAATGATCTCGGAGGTAATGAAAGGGCGAAATAGAGGTGTATGAGTTTGTGTAGGTACTATATATGTGAGTATGCATGCGTATGTATCTGGAATTCTGGATGTATGCTTGTGTATGGGGTATATAATAGATATAAATATGTGTATATAATAAGTATTTATGTATATATTGGTATATATGTATATGGGTGTATGTATATATATGGATGGTCTCGGGGGGTAAAATATGAAAATATGTCATCGCGGGTCTAAAGGATAGTTAAGTGGGAGATTCAAAATCCGAGGCATGGATGGGAGAGTCGTGGAAAGGTTGGACAATGGGCAGTCAGCTCCCAGCCAGTGTTCTCGCAAGTTTAACGGATCTCAAGATACGAGACTTTCAGTGCAAGAAAGAGGCCAGTTTTTTCTGTAAATAGGCTGAAAAGGACATTCTATACTGGTACCATATGGCCTATTTTATTATTTATTTATTTATATATATATCATTGCAAAAGTATACCTTATAATTAAATTGGCAATATCTATATTAATTATAAAAAAAAAAAAAAAAAAATATAAAGAAAACTGTTTTTTAACATCACTAGTCTTATATCATCATTGTTCTTTCTCGCGAAGGTTATACGTGTTACTGCCCCTTCCTTGAGTGATTTCAAATTGGAGAAAGTTGCGGTATTGTTTTCATCTCTTACTATCGTAGTGCATTATACTCGTATTTTCGAATGTGTTGAGCGAAGTATCAATGTATCTTGCTTTTAAACGTGTCGTGTTTAGTGTGGTCCGCGTAAGACTGTTCTTTCTCCGTTCTATTTTCGGTTTAGAGGATGCCCGCGCGTGTTCTTCCCTCATTTTGGGCTTCGTGATGACCTTGTTGCAACACCGCTTCAAATTAGATCAACGAGGTTAGCCGACGTTGGTTCCGTGTTTAGGTGATGTAGCGACCCTTAGACTTTACGGAGGAGGTTAAACAACGCCTAAAACATCATCATCATCGAGTGACGGGATTGGTTGTCGCGATAATGTTTGTGGTTGTTAATGATCATAGCGGCGGAGATGGTCACGCGGCGGAGGGGGCCTACGGCTTTACGTGGAATTCGAGCCACGGACGCTACAAAATCCGAAAACGTAGACTGGTCACTGGTCCAACTATCGAACAGACCCAACGTCCCTTAACGTCGCTGATCAAACTGGAAGCGGTGTTTCGACGTGGCCACGACGTAACTTGATTTTTTTGCGAATTAGGTAAACTATCTTTCCGCTTATATTATTCACGTCTACAATAAAAAATGGAGATGGGATAAAATACTATTTAAAAGTAGGTAAAAAAAAAAAATAATAAAAAAAAATAATATTACTCGCCCTTTTGGTGCAAATGATGCCAAATTCAATTGGATAAAAATCTAAATTTCTGCTTCTTATTTTGCTTATTTGTGACTCAGCCTTTTTGAACGAAAATAAAGAATTTGGTTAGGCCAATTTCCTCTGTCGTGATTTATATAAAAAAATCTTTTCTTTTCTACTCTTCGCTTTATTTTCATTATTTTTTCTTTTCTTACTATTATAATTATCACACTTTTTCTCCCTCTCTTTATACGGGTAGACAGACGTGACCGCCATTAAACTTTCGAACGAAACGAAAGGACCGGGAATAATTACGCACTTACTTACTATTTACCGACTTTTTATTTATATCGAAACAATTTGGACAAAAACGTGGTAAAGCGAGGGCGGAATTAGCGTTAACATTTAACCGCGGAGAGAGACGTAATTAATTATTTTAAATAACAACAACATCATAATTAGTGATGGGACGATTAATCGGAATCGAGAATCGGAAGAATCGAGCATTTTTCAGGAATCGGAATCGGAATCGAGAGAATTGTACCATGATTTCCGATTCTTAAAACGATTCTTTAACTTTTAATTGAACCAGTTTTGCAATGTAAACTTTAAAATTTAAATGAAAGAGGATAACAAATTGTATTTTTATTGTATTGTAGCTATACATTAAAACATGTATATCCATGATGTGTAATCAAGAAGATTAAAATGAATTGTTACAACTTACAGTTGATTTTTATTTTTAAACCAATCTATTATAAGTTATATTACCATACTCATAATGTAAATAGTTAATCTTACCAGAGTAAAATATGACAATTTCCAGAAAAACAAGTATAGAATTATATTTAAAAATATTGAGAATCGGAATCGAGAATCGTATCGGAATCGAGACTTTTTAGTGGAATGGGAATCGGAATCGTTAAAAATTTTGGTATCGTCCCATCACTAATAATACAAAAAACGCCGAATCGGGGGCAAACCAGCCCGGAGACTGGATTTTTAGGGTATTTTGCCCAGAGAAGGCAAAATACCCTAACCAGCATTTTATATTCTTAATTTCAAACAAACGATTATTAATTCTTATTTACGTACAAACCATAATTAAATTTGTTATTAAACGTTTTCTTCTTTATTATTAAACAAAACGTTATTAAATTCTTATTAGGCATCATTATCTTTATTAAAAAAACGATACACGACACCTACCAACAAAATTATTGTTCATTATTGTATCACTTTCTCGTAGTCGCGCGACCATTGATATGACGTAATGCAAAAGATTGCGTCATATCAATTAGGTACTCGTACCGAAGGTCACGCGAATACGAGGAAAAGTGACGCAATAATATGATAAACAATTTTGGCGATAGGAAATTCTATCAATGGTTTAATTATCACTTTCTCAAAAGGGCTACGTCGTGGCCGATGTCGAAACGCCGCTTCCCGGAGATCAGCGAAGTTAAGCGACATTGGGTGTGGGTAGTAGTTGGATGGGAAACCCTCCTCCGCGCTCAGATTATGTAGCGACCCGTGGTTCGGATCCCGCGTAAAGCCGTAGGTTCCCTCCGTCATACGACCTTAGATGTCGCGAAGGAGGTTAAACAACCCCAATAAATTAAACACAAAATTGAAGACTCAATCGCGTGTGATTTTACTTTGACAGAGTGGGAGCCCCGCACACTGCAGCGACCGCGACGCGATTATTCTGAGTCGTCGTTAGTCGCGAGATGATCCTGCGTGCGGCCGGCCTTAAAGTAATCAGAATGTGAATATTTTCTTAAATGAATTAGTTTGCGTTAAAATAGTGGTGCCCAGAAACTGTGTAAAGATCTACTGGACTCCATTTAGAATGATGATTCCTTGTCCCCCCCCCCCCTAAACACTTGGAATCGCCTAGAAACAAAATTCAAAAACAAAATTCAAAAAATTAGTGGTTGTGTTGTTATATTCTAGTTTTCTTTTGAACATTTCATAAACAAAAAAAAATTGATTAATATATTTTTTTTGTGCTTTTTAAATATTTTGTTTACAGACGAACTTTTTTCCGAAACTCCTAGTCCAATTTTGGCGAGGTTACCCACAAGGAGTATATTTTTCTTTGTTCTTTCGCGTGTGTTATAAAATGTATTTTATAGCGTGTCTGAGTGAACTTTTCGTTTTCTCCTTTAATAGAATCGAAGCGTTGAGCTTCATTTTGCTTCTTTTCGTATACAAACAAAATTGAAGTTTACTCAAACGAAGAAATTGAATGATCTAAAAAGTATAGTTCGTTCGAATTGCTCGGCTAAACTCGAGTAAATTTTAGCCTCGTTATTTTCTATTACTTATTTTATGAGTTAACTTAATGTTGGGGTGATTTTGGCTCGAAGGGTGACGGTGGCACTTCTTTAAAAAAAAATTGGTTTTGTGCATTTTGTTTAAAAAGGAACGATTTCGTGGAAAAAGGCCACACGCTCATCATTTTTATTCTATGGAATTTTGCATATCTTTTTGTCTGAACAATTTTTTCTCTTCCTTACTTTATGAAAAAAAAAAAAAAATTGCTAGTTTGTTTGCTGACAGTTGTTGCAACTTAACCCTTTGAGTACTGATCGTACAAATTGCTAACGTTTCAAATACAAGCATTCGTAACTTAACCCTACAAAACATTCAGGGCTTAAAGGGTTAACTCGTAAATTAATTAAGGAAGATGGAGAAAAAAGTGTTTAGACAAAAAGATAGGCAAAATTCCATAGATTAAAAATAAGTTTTTTTTTTTCCATGAAACTTTCTTTTTGCACAAAATGCATGAAACTTTTTTTTTTTTTTTTTTTTTTAGTACAAAAATCACCCCATATTACTGTACTTTTGCGTTTTTAGGTAAGTTATTAGATTTACAGTGGTAATATTTAATATTAGGTTAAGCTGTTCATTTAATTAACCATATAAAATCAGTTATACGTATTAATAATCCTCGTAGTTTTAGTCGTATGACTAATAATAAATACGCTTTAGTAGAACTTCAGTTTCACCGCGATGTAATATAGATACAGGGTGTCCCGTAAGTCTGGAACCATAGGGCAAAATGATGATAACGGCAATAAAAACGCCGAAGAGACTTTTGGGGATTGTTTGTGAAATGAGCGAGGATGGTAGCGGCTGTGTCATCGTCGGTGGATGTCCTCGGAGGTCCACTGCGTGGTTTAACTCCTATGGATCCCGTTTCCCTGAACTTTGCTACGAGTTTGCCGACGCAGCTGCATGTTATCGGCGCGCGGTCCGGATACAACCTGTTAAATTCCTCAGCGACCTCCCTCTGACTCCTATTTCCTACGAGCAGAATTACCTGGATGCGTTCTTCCTTACTCAAAGACATCATGGGCACTCGCATAAATGGAAAAACCTGAATTACTTATTTTGTCCTATGGTTCCGGACTTAGGGACACCCTGTATATTTTTATATATTCTTCAGTTCCTGAAGTAAAGAGGTTAATTAAAGAGTTAGACTGGTTCTGCGTCAGTGGTAGATGACCTATCGAATGAGCACTTAAAATACGCCAAGCTCCACTTAAGTTCGACATTACTGTATTATTTCTAATCAACTGTAGGTATATATTTCTATCCTTAGTATGTGAACTGTCATTGTATTAATATTTGTCATATGGACTATAGTCTGCCAATAAACCTTTTCATTTTCATATGCTCATAATTTCAAACTTTTTAACAACAGTTTCTCATTATTTTTAAAATGCATTGATGAACGCCTTAATAATATCTTTGCATGGTATTAAGAGTTGCTCCACCAAATTTTGAATCGTTTTTAATGATATCTGTTAATCATTTGCATATAATTCGTCGTTCTTATTTCTGAGCTCGAGGGGTATTTTCTATGAAAAATTTAACTTAATGGGAATGGATTGATTCAAAAATTGCCTTCAATTTGAGATTTCCACTCCGGGAATTTCTTTCTTGGACGAAAACTGAAATGGGAATGTCCAAGATTGGGAAGAGAGAGACGAGTGAATTGAAATAGTATTCCAAAACTGTGACTGTTTTTGTTCGTGCGAGAATCGGAATTGGCCGAGTAAATAGCCGAAGCCGAACTGGAAAAAACTTAAATATCGAATCCTGGTGGAGGGTAAATTTTGCGTGTACATATGAATATAGGTAATGGTTTTTTTTTAAATTTAGTTAATATAAAATTAGAGAGGTAAATCTATTAACGGATATTTCAACGCTTTTTGCCTTTTTTTCAGTTCATGAACGAGAAAATTGGCGGTGTGGAAGGAACGAAATTGGATGAAGACTTCGTCGAGATGGAAAGGGTGAGTCACCATCTTACTACTATTACTAATTACTATTACTACCACCCGCCGAGTGGTATAAAGCGCCGGGCTGTTGATCCGAAGGGGCTACGTTGTGGCCGCATGGGCGTAGCCAGGATTTTTTATTGGGGGGGGCCAAGTATCGTACTTTAAGTATCATACTTAAAGCTAAATGGGTTTAAATAATTTACGTGTATTTATATTTTCTTGATTATTATAATGTAATTATTTCTATTTTACTAATAGAAAAAATAAAAAGTATTTTATTTTAATTAAGCAATTTTATTTGGAATTAAAAACTTTATTTTGTATTAATTTATTTAATTGATCTTATTTTATTAATAGAATGGCCTAAAAATTAGATTCAATTTCAAATTACGCTATATAATAACTTTTTATCAAGTTATTTTAATTATTCAAGGTTTAATTAATGTAATATACCTTATTTTCAAGGACCATTTTCTCTCTCTCTCTCTCTCTCTCTCTCTCTCTCTCTCTCTCTCTCTCTCTCTCATTTACGGGGACCGCTGTATGACGTTGCGTTGCGCGGTTTTGATGGAGTGTTGACGGGCGGAATGGTGCGTCTGTGTTCCTTGAAGTGGCCAAGAAGATTGGCTCTCGCGCCCGTAGGTTGAGACTGCAGCTGAAGTTACGGGCTTTTGGCCCCTCCCCCTTTATTTTGCGTCCATTGTTTTTCTTTGGTACAGTGACGGTTGTATAATTGATTAAAAAAGTTCCGTAGTGAACCTCCGTTTCTTATTAATATTTATCGCAAGAAACATGAGTTTCACGATAACAGATTTTTTTTTTGAACGGACTGTATAGTTAGATGACAAATTTACCCCCAAACCACAAAAAAAAAAAAAAAAAAAAAAAAAAAATATATATATATATATATATATATATATATATATATATATATATATATATATATATATATATATATATATAATATTATATATATATATATATATATAAGGGTTATGACATTTTTATAACCATGTTCCTGTATCATAAATCGATGAACTTTTGCCCCCTGACAATGAAAATAAGTTTTTTCGATATATTTTGAAAAAAACTTCACCCCAAAATAAAAAATAAAAAATTAATAAAATAATAAACAGAAATTTGCATGTTTATTTCACAATTATTATACATAAACATATATTATATTATACAACATTATACCTATACAATACATATTAATTATACAAATACAATATTATACATTTACTCTATTATTGTTTTAATTGTTTTACTTATTGCTTAAAATAAACCTGTGATTAAGGTTGTGTTTATTTTTACAGTTGACGTAAAGTTCTTGCATCACCTTAATGGCACGTTCCGCACATTGGTTGCTCCTTGGTATAGCTATTGCAGATGGGTCTCTGTTCCAGTGATTTTCCGGAGTATTTAGTGCTTTTCGGTATATTCCGGAATATTCAAGAAAATACTAGGTAACCAATCTAGAATGGTGCAATGCAGCTGTCTCGAATATACTAATATACTATATTTGCTTTTGGGGTGACATTTTTTTTTAATTCTGAAGAATTAGGCCCTTTTTTATTGTTTTCAAGCAAAAGTTCATCGATTGATACAGGAAACAATATTTATGAAAAAAAATTAAAAAGTCATAACCCTAATATATATATCTTCTTTTAAGGAATTGCACTCGTAAGTTTGTTTAATTAACCCATTAGTGGCCATTGGTAGAATTTCCTACCGCCAAAATTGTTTGTCATTATTGCATCACTTTTTCTCGTATTCGCGTGATCTTCGGTATGAATCATTAATATGACGCAATCTTTTAGATTGCGTCATATCAATGACTCATTCTACCAATGTGCACTAATGGGCAGGGTTGACAAAAACCCAGCAAAAACCCAACTACTCGGCAAAAAAGTTTTTGGGTTTTTTGCTGGGTTTTTGCCAACCCTGCTAATGGGTTAAAGTTGAATTGAGGAGATATTTACCTTCGAGTAGGAATTGTGATTATTTAAATTTTTCCGAGTCATTTTTTATTGTAAATGGAGAGTATTAACTACGTAATCGGGTTACGTGACCACGTGGTAGCACCATTTGCCGTTAGATCGGCGAAGTTAAACGACGTTGGGTTTGCTCAGTAGTTGAATGGGTGACCGTCCTCCGCGTTCGGGCGATGTAGCGACCCTGCCGTCGTGATCATTGCCTTTACGAAGAAGGCGCACGCGTTATTAACTATGTAATAAAAGTTTTTTTTTTAATTTTTTTTTTTTACCGACGCGTATTTAGACTTCAGTAGGTAAACGGGTGATGTTGAAAACACTAATTAACGGGTTGATACCGTTCCATTAAAACTCGCGTAAAATAAATATTAAGTTCAGAGCAACCAGATGATGAAAGCAAAAGGTAAACGAAGTACTGTGGTAGTGGCTTTTCAAAGTGAAGAGAAGCCATTATTGCGTATTACTCGAAACATTAAGTTGTGACTCGTTACTTTTTATCTCGTTATTGACTTCTATTTTACTTAAACTTTTGGTCAATAAAAGGGGAAGTCTGCCAAAAAAAAAAAATATATGTAATGTATGTATTCACTGAGATTTCTATTCTACATTCATTTCTAATACATTTATCATAACCCGAAGAGGTTTTGGTCTTGAAAGCGTTACTTGAGGACACTGCATAGAATACTGGGTGTCTGCAAGGTCATAAAATAATAGTTAAAAAGTCATAAAAAGTAATAAAATTTACTGTTGGGTCATAAAATCATTTTTTTGTTACTATTGCACACTGGCCCGTACGTAAATTACCGTTACGATAGCAAATATAAAATAATGACAAAAATGAAATATTAATAAAATATGATGAAATAGGGTATTAAGAAATGTATATGATGAAATTTTAAATGTATACTAAAATTGTTCCCAGTGGATTAATGATCTCTTTTAAATACCGACTAATATATATATATATTATATATATATATATATATATAATATATATATATGAATAAAACCACGAAGGGAAAAGAACACAGTGGTGGCTCAAGCGCTTTCGTCTAATGACATCCTCAGGAACACTGGAGTGAAAGAAGAGTTCAAGACAATATATAGGTTACAAAAATAAACATATATATATATTATATATATATATATATATATAATATTATATATATATATATATATTATATATTATATATATATTATATATATATATATATTATTATTATATATATATTATATATTATATATATTATATATATATTATATATATTATATATATTTATATATATTATATATATTATATATATATATATTATATATTTATATATATATATATATTATATATATTATATTATATATATATATATATATTATATTATATTATATATATATATATTATATCTATTATATATATTATATATATTATATATATATATAATATATATATATTGTATATAGATATATATATAATATATCTATATATATGTTAAATACAGACCGTGCATGGAACAAGGAACTCTTCTGGGAAAATTAAATCCACTATAGTCCGAATAAGTAATGGTAAATGACAAATACCATAGTTTTTCTTTTTCATGATCTTTTTCACGGTCTGTGTTTAACATATAAGTTTCTCAGGGGACCATTCTGAGTTTGTGTGTATATATATAATATATAATAAAATTGTGGGAGGAGCAAACACATTTGTACGAAAAAATGACAATTTTAGCACTGCCCGAAATTCAACATAAATTCAAATGGCTTGTTTTCAGCCAATTTTTTATAGTTATTGTCTGAATGGTAAACAAGTCACAAAAGAATAAAGAAATAAAAATAAATATAAATTTGAAAAAATTACAAAATACCTTAGTGATATATACGTCACAGCCGAAATAAACATAGACATAAACCAGCAGATAAAAAAAACAAAAATTGTAAATGGAGTCTACAAATTCAAGCTCAAAAGGAAAGTTTACAATCAATTTAATAGATGATGCCAAAATGATATATATGTCACAAGAAAATAAAATAAGGAAATAAACCAAAAAAATAAATTGAAAAATAAATTGTAAGAGAGGCACCCAAATTTATAAGGGAAAAAATTATTTGTAATTTTTCCAATTTATATTTATTTTTATTTCTTTATTCTTTTGTTACCTACGGATGTTTCAGACAATAACTATAAAACTTTTGGTAATTTTACCCTTATGTATGTATATATGTATATATATATATATATATATATAGCGTTTATATTTCATATATATATATATATATATATAATATATTATATATATATATACAGGGTGGGCCGTAAGTTTCCATACATAGGAAAAATAAACATTTTGTTATGGACAACCATTTTTATTTATAATATGCTCTACATGGTTGCCATTGTTTTGAAAACATTTCAATACGTGTTCCCCACTGTTGATGAACACGCATTAATTAGCACAGTTGACGTTATGCTTGTAATGGCGTTGGTGATACGTTCCTTTAGATGATTTATGTCTCGTATCTTTTCCTGATACACCATGGCCTTCAAGTGCCCCCAAAGATAGAAATCAAGGGGGGTGAGATCTGGGATCTGGGAGGCCACTCCACAGGACCACGCCGACCAATCCAAGCATCCGGAAACTGTTGCTGATCCAAATACCGACGCACGTGAAGACCATAATGAGGTGGAGCTCCATCTTGCTGGAAGTAAACTGGGAAGTTACCTTCCTCGTTTAGCAGGGATGTGAAAATCTCTTCTTGCAACATGTTAAGATACCTTTCGTCATTAAGATTTCCACTGACAAAAATTGGTCCAATAATTCTGTCACCCCATATCCCGGCCCACACCATCACTTTACCGCACCTTGCATCTTCGTCGGACTCAGCCAGTTAGGGTTAGCATTACTCCAATAACGTATGTTTTGCCGATTAACCTCTCCATTGACGTAAAAATTTGCTTCATCAGTAAACAAGATCTTACGTCAAACGCATATTCTTAGGGTATCTGAAACATAAAAACAAACGTTTAATTTTTCCTATGTATGGAAACTTACGGCCCACCCTGTATATTGCGTTTATATTTCATATATATATATATTATATATATATATATATATACTAG
This sequence comes from Bathynomus jamesi, assembly GCA_023014485.1. NCBI lineage: Eukaryota > Metazoa > Arthropoda > Malacostraca > Isopoda > Cirolanidae > Bathynomus > Bathynomus jamesi. Next base: position 144,131 of record JAJOZX010008456.1, read on the forward strand.
TGATGGGACGATACCAAAATTTTTAACGATTCCGATTCCGATACGATTCTCGATTCCGATTCTCAATATTTTTAAATATAATTCTATACTTGTTTTTCTGGAAATTGTCATATTTTACTCTGGTAAGATTAACTATTTACATTGAGTATGGTAATATAAATTATAAATTATAATAGATTGGTTTAAAACTAAAAATCAACTGTAAGTTGTAACAATTCATTTTAATCTTCTTGATTACACATCATGGATATACATGTTTTAATGTATAGCTACAATACAATAAAAATACAATTTGTTATCCTCTCTCATTTAAATTTTAAAGTTTACATTGCAAAACTGGTTCAATTAAAAGTTAAAGAATCGTTTTAAGAATCGGAAATCATGGTACAATTCTCTCGATTCCGATTCCTGAAAAATGCTCGATTCTTCCGATTTTCGATTCCGATTAATCGTCCCATCACTAATATATACCCTATATATGTCGTATATATTTTTATAGTTCTTTATACAGGGTGTACATAAAAGTCAGGATCTATTTTTGTGAAGCACTTGGAAATTATATGGAATTCAATCATAAAATGATAAAGTGGTAACATTTATTAAATAATTAAGAGTAGGATTCGACGTGACGCCCATCAATATCCCTGCACAGCTCAAATCGTTCCGCAGCATTTCTAAACACATTCTGGAGCATTTGCGGGGTTATGTTATCTGCAGCAGTTCGTGTACGTAAGTTTTCAAGACTCGTAATCTTCGTCTGATAGACGTGCGATTTGATAAAGCCCCCATGCAAAGAAATCTAAAGCGGTTAAATCTGGTGATTTCGCTGGCCAAGGTATGTTGCTTCCGCGTCCGATCCAGCGATTTGGAAAACGTCCATTTAGATAATCCTGAACAATTTTGGCATAGTGACAAGGAGCACCATCATGTTGATAGACGACGGGATAGGATTGTTAGTACCGTCGTCTATCAACATGATGGTGCTCCTTGTCACTATGCCAAAATTGTTCAGGATTATCTAAATGGACGTTTTCCAAATCGCTGGATCGGACGCGGAAGCAACAGACCTTGGCCAGCGAGATCACCAGATTTTTAACCCCTTTAGATTTCTTTGCATGGGGCTTTATCAAATCGCACGTCTATCAGACGAAGATTACGAGTCTTGAAAACTTACGTATACGAACTGCTGCAGATAACATAACCCCGCAAATGCTCCAGAATGTGTTTAGAAATGCTGCGGAACGATTTGAGCTGTGCAGGGATACTGATGGGCGTCACGTCGAATCCTACTCTTAATTATTTAATAAATGTTACCACTTTATCATTTTATGATTTGAATTCCATATAATTTCCAAGTGCTTCACAAAAATAGATCCTGACTTTATGTACACCCTGTATATCATCTAGGCATCATTTGGTTTTCCAATTTATACTTGTACTTTTTTATTCGTTTGTGACCACAGTATGCATGATTCAGACAATAACTAAAAACCCTTTGGTAATTTTTTCCCTTATAAGTTTGGGTGCCTCTTACAATTTATTTTTCAATTTATTTTATTTTCTTGTGACATATATATCATTTTGGCATCTATTAAATTGATTGTAAACTTTCCTTTTGAGCTTGAATTTGTAGACTCCATTTACAATTTTTTTTTTTTTTTTTTTTTTTTTTTTTTTTTTTTTAAATCTGCTGGTTTGTCTTTGTTTATTTTGGTTGTTACGTATTATCACTAAGGCATTATTTTGTAATTTTTTCCAATTTATATTTATTTTTATTTCTTTATTCTTTTGTGACTTGTTTACCATTCAGACAATAACTATAACAAATTGGCTGGAAACAAGCCATTTGAATTTTTGTTGAATTTCGGGCAAAGTGCTAAAATTGTCATTTTTTTCGTACAAATGTGTTTGCTCCTCCCACATTTTTTTATTTCTATACTTACTATATATATATATATATATATATTATATATTGTGCAAAACTCTTGGCCAGGTATATATTTTTCTGATTAATCACGTACATCTAAATCTTAGAGTAATGTAAATGAATATAGTTGATGTTTTGAGGTTGTATACATCAAATCAGGCACAAAATCGTATTCTTACATGAACAGGGAAATTCCCAGTCGGAATTTCAAGAAAAACCGGCGTTTCAAGACATGCAATACGAGAAATCATCATGAAAAAAGAAGAAACAGGGACCGTATCGGACAGAAAACGCAGTGGAAGACCTCGAAATCTTTCGGAATCTGATGTCAGACACTTGAACTTACATCCCTGAGAAATAACGAGCATCAAGTGCCGAGCTGTCATCAGAACTTGCTCACACTTCAGGAAACAAGTGCATCCTTCCACCATTAGAAGAGTCTGATTAAAATGGTCTTCATGGGCGAGTAGCTAGAAGAAAACCATTACTTAGGAATGGGAATAAAGCCAAAGAGATTAAAATATGCACGGGAATATCGTCAATGAGCATGGAACAGTGGAAAAAGTACTTTGGAGTGATGAGTCAAATTTGAAATATTTGGGACAAAGAGAAGACAGTAGTGAGGAGAAGGACCAATGAAGATCTCAAGACATCTGTCTACAACCAACAATTAAGCATGGAGGAGGGTCTATAAAAGTCTGGGGGTGCATATCAGCAAATGGATCGGTGATTTGGTGAATATAGCGGAATCATGACAGCTGAAAAGTATAGACATATTAATACACCATGCAGTTCCGTCAGATTACGTCTGATCGGCCGGAACTTTATGTTCCAACATGACAATGACCCCAAACATACTGCTAATAATGTCAAAAATATTGGAAAGGAAGAGGCTGCTGGAGAGCTCCAACTAATGGAATGGCCACCACAAATCCAGATTTGAACATCATTGAAGCTGTTTGGGATTATCTGGAACAAAGAGATAGAGAAGCAACCAAAATCACAGATGAACTATGGGCTGTCTTGCAAGATGCTTGGATAAAACATTCCGAATGATTTTCTCGAGTCTCTGCAGCAAGTATCCCGAAAAGGATCAAGGCTGTTATCGAGTCAAAGGGGACATACCAAATATTAGGAACACATTTATTTTGGTGATGGTTTTTGTTTCTATGTGGTGCTATGTGCTATTAGCTTAAATATACTTCATTATAATGTTCATTTGTACACTTTTATTAACCTTTGACCTTAAAATTAATGAAATTGCAACTGCCAAGACTTTTGCACACAGTAGTGTATATGTGAATAAAACCACGAAGGGAAAGAAACACAAAGTGGTGCTCAGCGCTTTCGTCTAATGACATCCTCAGGAACATTTTGTGTTCCTGAGGGTGTCATTAGACGAAAGCGCTTGAGCACCACTTTGTGTTCTTTTCCCTTCGTGGTTTTATTCATCATAAATATTTTCACGTGTTACTTTCGTGAAATAATTATATATATATATCTATATATATCTATAAAGCAAAAGTCATAAAAAGTGATAATTTATCATGTTATAAGATTTGTAGACACCCTGTAATAAAAGAAGTTCAGAAGGTAATAGAATAAATGTGTGATCATTTTCGAAGTTTATAAATGCGCTTACTCTTACTTGTTTTATGGACTCTCATGCTTTGAATACTATTCCCACTTTATGTAAAATATGTAAAATAATTCTTCGCGCCGACAGGGATGGTCCAATGTGACAGAGTGACAAATTGGATGGGGCGACGATGATATAACAAAACGAAATATTGCGCGCCGCGCCAAAATGTGACGGATAATGTTAAAACTTGTACTGATTATGTCAGTACCAAGTTCCGAGCTCAGGCTTTCATAAGTTAGCTTTATTCACTCGTTTTAAAGTTTGTAGCGAGAATATATTTTTATTTTGGACAGGAGGAAGGAGGAGGAGAGGAGAGGAGGAGGAGGAGGAGGAGAGGAGGAGGTTATTCTAGTATATAGATTGGAGTGCGATTTAGTAGTTTAGTAAATATTAAAGTAAAATTATTATAAATTTAATGGAGGAATAGAAATGTCTAAAAGGGGAGATGAGAAGATCATTCTAACTTTCGGATGCGTTAAGAAGAGTCGGAAAAAACTGACTAAAAGTCGGGCAATTTGGGAAAAGGGCCAGACCATCCTTGATCCGCGTATGAGTGAGTTAAATACAATAAAGGTTTCCAGTTGTCTATAGAAATTGTCACATTGTATCATTCGTACAAATTCAGTTCCTGCAAACGCGGTGTTTACTCGTTAGGAAGCCGTTCCCCTTCAGTTATCACTCGTTGAACATATTCCCAATTAGATGTTTAATACGGGGAATAAAGTCATGGTAATAAATGGATTTATTGGAAGCAAAAGTTTCGGTACCTGATGAAGACCTTAGAATAGCCTGAAAGGTTTCATTTCTAATAATTTTATCTTATTATGACTTTATTCCCGCGAATCATCGGATACAATGAGAATTTCAACTTTACATATATGAATTTAGTACGGAAACTCGTATATATATTTAAATTATTATATGATAGTATATGAAACTCCCTATTTACTAGTTGTTAACTAACGACTGAAAAATAATAACAATTATTAGCTAACACGAATGTCTAATTAAACAAACGGGAGAATAATTAATTGGAGTCGTTTGATTTGGCGTACTACGCAAACTAAGGTCTCTGAATGGTTTGACATTCATTAGGATCGTGACTCGTAAATGACGCGAACTCTAATCTTAATCCGGTTTATGTAACGTCGGAGACTGACTGGTTCAATTATTTTAAGGTTTCATTCGAGGATTGTCTACGGGGAAATTTGGCACCACCGTTTTGCGTCAGATCCTCGAGGTTAAGCGACGTTGCTGTAATGACTGAATGAAGACGGGTTTGATATACAGTATATAATCACGCATACTGCATTCTATCACTGTAACTCTAATTTACGAGCTGCTCTGTTCACCGCATTCTACTCTTTCTCTACTTGAAATGGTAGCGTTGGCCGCCGCCTTAATGGACAACGGATAAGAATGGCGACCATTTATAACCGAGGAATCGAGTGGGAACCTATTTTCCCTTCAACACCTTTTTTTTAAGTTATTTTAGGACATAATGAAAGTGAGAGGCGGTGACTAATAACTTAGAGATCTACGCTAGGTTAGGCCAAGAAGGATGTAGAAAAGTTAGAAATAGCAATTAAAATAAAAAGAATATTGAAAACTTGCACCATTTTTACACGTAGACGCGTAAAACTTTCACTTAAGAGTAGTAAAGTATAGAACAGACAAGGCTCTCTCCCTCCTCCGCCAGCCACTGCTGATAGAAAATAGTGGTGAAAGAAGATTTATAGGAAAGTAGGAAAAAGTATAATGAAAAGAATAGCTTCAGAGTTCATTTACACCAAGCGTACACCTCGTGTTACGCATTAGAAGAGAGCGGAAAATAAAGGATAGCGTGAATACTAAACTACTAATTTAATCTACGCACGCATTCTTTTTTTAAGGATTTATTTATTTTTATTTATGTACAAGAAGTCATTCTTTCGTCGTTGAATCATTTCTCCGTAGCCTGCCAAAGTCACTGTACCGAAGATTTATCATGTAACTTATATTGCGTCCTTCGCATAGGAATTACGTAGATGAAGGAGCACTGGTCCACAGGGCACCTCCAGCTGGCCATACCTCCAATTTAAGAATTCACCACGCATAATTAGAAATAATAATGCATAATATCCCTAATTTTTTTCTTGCGAAATTTTTATGTACAATGTTTAAAACTAAAGTTACACTCTTAGTAGCTTCTTTAAAGAGGACTATTCGGAGGTTTTACTCCCGAGATCTCGTCAATCTTACCTGAGAACTCCCATTGCTCTGAAGCCACACCCGGCCAGCGCCTCCTACTGCATTTATTGCAAAACGGAACATCGCTACTTCGATATAAAGCTTTCTTTAGCTAGATAAGTTAGATATTTTCACGATTTACCTAAAAAGTGCTAACATTCCTACACTGTAAACCCGAGTCATATTCATAAAATTGAAAACAATTTATTCGGAGGTTTTGGCTCCCGAGAGATCCCATCAAGCTTCCCTTCTCTACCAATGGGGGATCATCTGAGGACTCCCAGTGCTCTGAAACCAGACCCAACCAGCGCCTCCTACTACATTTATTGATAAAGAGAACACTACTACTACTACTCTATCTTAACTAGCCCTCCCTCAAGCAGCAGCCTTTTAATAATGAAAAAAAAGGGAATGAGCAAAATAAAGAAAAAAAGGGAGGGAAAGGAGTGGCTTCCCAAAATAATTTAATATAGCGATTAGGAGGTTTTGACTCCACAGAATTCACATCTATTAGAAACACGTAAATAAAAATAAAGTAAAAACAATATCTATCATTTGAGAACTTCCATTGCTCTGAAACCAGACCTGACTAGCGCCTCCTACTATCAGGTCATCCCATAAGTAATGTCGTTTTTTAGATCGGAATTTGAAGGACAAGAAAAACTGAACTGAAACTTTTTAATCTAGTATATATATTCCATCGGAATCAGTGACACACTGCCAACGTCCTACAAGCTTTTCAATGCCATGTTTATAAAATTCAGGCGGTTTTGAGGCAAAAAACGTACAAAGACTGGTGTGCGGGTCATCTAAAGAAGTATACTGTTTCTCGTCAAGATAGTTTTGCAGACTCCTGAAGAGATGATAATCTGAAGGCGCAAGGTCTGGAGGATGTGGAAGTTTTTCCCACCCAAGCTCCTCAATTTTTGCAGAAATGATCCGAGCGGTATGAGGACGTGCGTTGTCGTGGTGGAACACTATTCCTTTCCGATTAACCAAAGAAGGTCTCTTCTTTTAGTGCAGTGTTCAATCGATCCAGTTGTTGACAGTAGACTTGAGCCGTGATTGTTTGGTTGTGTGGTAAGGTTTCAAAGTGTATTACACCACCTTTATCCCACCAAACACTAAGCAACACCTTCCGAGGGTGAAGATTTGGTTTTGGCTGCGGTGTCGCTGGTTCTCCGGCACAAACCCACTGTCGACGGCGCTTAACATTCTGGTACAGTATCCACTTTTCATCATCAGTCACTAAACGGTACAAAAACGGATCTTGGAGTTCACGGGAATGAAGAACTGCGCTAATGTTTACCCGCACCCTCAGATTGTCGACCGACAATTCATGTGGCACCCATTTTCCGAACTTAGGCACTTTCCCGAGTTGTTGCAAATGTCGATGGATGGTGGACGGGGATGAATTGAGTTTCTGGGCCAATTCTTCGACAGTTGTTGAACAGTCTTCTTCAAGTGCGGCTAACAGCAAGTCATCATCAACCTCAGCAGGGCGTCCAGAGCGTGCTGCATCTGTCAAACAGCAGTCACTATTCCTAAACTTTTGAAACCATCTTTGACATTTCCTCACATGCAGAATATCGTTGCCATAAACGTCCTGAATGTTTCGCGTTGCTTCAGTAGCACTATTCCCTTTTTTGAACTCGTAAAGCATTATTTGCCTGATATGCTCTTCTGATACCGCCATGTTTATGAGGGGTTCACATAAAGCAAAACACACGTCTTCACTGGTCAAGATCTGTAAAGTGTGTAGCGAAACACGATAGATCTCTTAGATATAACCTTCGGAAAATTTATGCTTAAACCGAGTAGGACTAGTTTGAACTTAATCTATCGTAAAAAAATGACATTACTTATGGGATGACCTGATATTTAGTAAACTAATTAATTTACCCATAATTTAGTATCGTCGGCAAATTTAGAAATTTTACTCACTAAATTGACATAAAGATCGTTAACGTATAAAAGGACTGGTCCCAAAATGGAACACCGCTAGTTACATTTGCCCACCCTGACTCTACCCCCAAACTCTTTCGGTGTTTTGTATGTACTTCTACGCGGCCCCTACGGTTAGGTTACGTTACGTGCAAAATGAACAGAGGCGGTTAATTACTACCCTCTGTTTCTTACCAGTTAACCAGTTGAGGGGTCCCGCGTCTTATCTTAAGGTACCTAAGCGCCAAAATTAAAATTCGTCAGAAATCGCCTCCAAAGTTCAGCAATATTCTGGCAATAGTATCTGTTATTAATTGAGCTAGAACGTTCATTTTTGGCGAAATTAGAGTTCTAGGTATGCTAATGAAGATGATGATGATTTTTTGGAATAGATTTTCATATATATATATACACAAACTCAGAATGGTTCCCTGAGAACATTATATGTTAAACACAGACCGTGCATGGAACAAGGAACTCTTCTGGGAAAATTAAATCCACTATAGTCCGAATAAGTAATGGTAAATGACAAATACCATAGTTTTTTTCCTTTTTCATGATTTTAGCCCGACGTGGGCAACGGGTCTCTCGCAAAGAGATCCCATAAATATAGCTTCCCTCACCAGCTATCTGCAAAGCAGACAGGATCCAGCTTTGGGACGTGGATCTAGGGTTTAAAGCAAACCTAGATCCCTACACTCAGAACCTCTATATAAGTAAAAGACTCGTTGCATTCACGTCGTGTTGAATAAATCAAAGAAAAAGGGGTAACTATTGTATTTTTAGCCAAAAAAAACCAAAACTTAAACCTCAACCGGGACATTGAGCGTCCACTTTTCAAGGCACGAAACACGTCCGTTTAGTATACACAAACTCAGAATGGTTCCCTGAGAACATTATATGTTAAACACAGACCGTGCATGGAACAAGGAACTCTTCTGGGAAAATTAAATCCACTATAGTCCGAATAAGTAATGGTAAATGACAAATACCATAGTTTTTTTTCCTTTTTCATGATTTTAGCCCGACGTGGGCAACGGGTCTCTCGCAAAGAGATCCCATAATATAGCTTCCCTCACCAGCTATCTGCAAAGCAGACAGGATCCAGCTTTGGGACGTGGATCTAGGGTTTAAAGCAAACCTAGATCCCTACACTCAGAACCTCTATATAAGTAAAAGACTCGTTGCATTCACGTCGTGTTGAATAAATCAAAGAAAAAGGGGGTAACTATTGTATTTTTAGCCAAAAACCAAAAACTTAAACCTCACCGGGACATTGAGCGTCCACTTTTCAAGGCACGAAACACTCCGTTTAGTATACACAAACTCAGAATGGTTCCCTGAGAACATTATATGTTAAACACAGACCGTGCATGGAACAAGGAACTCTTCTGGGAAAATTAAATCCACTATAGTCCGATAAGTAATGGTAAATGACAAATACCATAGTTTTTTTTCCTTTTTCATGATTTTAGCCCGACGTGGGCAACGGTCCTCGCAAAGTTCTCTGAGTGTAGGGATCTAGGTTTGCTTTAAACCCTAGATCCACGTCCCAAAGCTGGATCCTGTCTGCTTTGCAGATAGCTGGTGAGGGAAGCTATATTTATGGGATCTCTTTGCGAGAGACCCGTTGCCCACGTCGGGCTAAATCATGAAAAAGGAAAAAACTATGGTATTTGTCATTTACCATTACTTATTCGGACTATAGTGGATTTAATTTTCCCAGAAGAGTTCCTTGTTCCATGCACGGTCTGTGTTTAACATAATGTTCTCAGGAACCATTCTGAGTTTGTGTATACTAAACGGACGTGTTTCGTGCCTTGAAAAGTGGACGCTCAATGTCCCGGTTGAGGTTTAAGTTTTGGTTTTTTTGGCTAAAAATACAATAGTTACCCCCTTTTTCTTTGATTTATTCAACACGACGTGAATGCAACGAGTCTTTTACTTATATAGAGGTTCTGAGTGTAGGGATCTAGGTTTGCTTTAAACCTAGATCCACGTCCCAAAGCTGGATCCTGTCTGCTTGCAGATAGCTGTGAGGGAAGCTATATTTATGGGATCTCTTTGCGAGAGACCCGTTGCCCACGTCGGGCTAAAATCATGAAAAAGGAAAAAAACTATGGTATTTGTCATTTACCATTACTTATTCGGACTATAGTGGATTTAATTTTCCCAGAAGAGTTTCCTTGTTCCATGCACGGTCTGTGTTTAACATATAATGTTCTCAGGGAACCATTCTGAGTTTGTGTATACTAAACGGACGTGTTTCGTGCCTTGAAAAGTGGACGCTCAATGTCCCGGTTGAGGTTTAAGTTTTGGTTTTTTTGGCTAAAAATACAATAGTTACCCCCTTTTTCTTTGATTATTCAACACGACGTGAATGCAACGAGTCTTTACTTATATAGAGGTTCTGAGTGTAGGGATCTAGTGTTTGCTTTAAACCCTAGATCCACGTCCCAAAGCTGGATCCTGTCTGCTTTGCAGATAGCTGGTGAGGGAAGCTATATTTATGGGATCTCTTTGCGAGAGACCCGTTGCCCACGTCGGGCTAAAATCATGAAAAAGGAAAAAAACTATGGTATTTGTCATTTACCATTACTTATTCGGACTATAGTGGATTTAATTTTCCCAGAAGAGTTCCTTGTTCCATGCACGGTCTGTGTTTAACATATATTATATATATATATTATAATATATATATATATAATATATATATAATCTCCTTTTTCTTTGTTTTTCCGCTGAGATATGCCCTTTAAATAGAGGCGAATCGGTTCTTCCCGAACTTAAAAAAAAAAATATATATAATATATATATATATATATATATATATATATATATATATATATATATTATATATATATATATATATATATATATACATATACCGGGTGCGGCAAAAGTAACGCCCTTTTTAGTTTATTCTCTTATTGAAGGAAATAAATCAATTACAGCATTTTAAGAGAAATAATAAGGTTTTTAAGAAAAATACAGCATTTTAAGAGAAATAATAAGTACTTTCTCAGTAAAAACTAAAAAATAACTGGAATTAATTAATTTTGTGGTTGGCTCAATACACCTTAAAAAAAGATGTACAATTATTAAAAGGGCGTTACTTTTGCCGCACCCGTTATATATATATATATATATATAATTTTTTTTATTTTCTTATGCCAAACTCTGGGTGAACTTTTGGCTGGCGATAGAGGTGAAGAATGTAGTTCGCTTCATAAGGTTTTCAACCATACTTTTAGTGTCGTAAGGTCATTATAACCCAAACCACGCGATAGAGGAAGGGTGAAAATAGTGATATCCATGAAAAACACGTTTTCGCCTGTGGTGGCGCTTAGCTACGTTAAGACGCGCGACCCCTCAAATTATCAATCCAATTACGAACTTGACCCCCTTATTCCGTGAGCTTTAAGTTTTTATAGCAGTCGTTTATGCGGAACTTTGTCAAACGTCTTTTGGAAGTCTAAATATATTATATTTACTGTTCCGCTGCAGTCATAAATACAAGTGGTGATAGAGAGATGTCGTGAAAACGTGTTTGATTTTTATTTATTTTTATTTATTTTTCCTTAATCTGCGTTATTTCCTCTCATAATACTTATTTTACCCTGATTTCTGTATTCTATAAACGGGTAGCGCGGTCGGTTCTCAACCGAGACATTGAGTCTGCAGCCAACATTTTGTTTTAACAAAGCGAGGAGTGGGAAATGACGACAATTATCACTATTTATTGGTTTATTTTAATTAGGACGGTAATAATAACGGGGGAAAGCGAGCGTAAATTCATAATTTAACACTGGATCGTGGAGGAAACGTTGAGTTAAATAAATTTTAAAATAACAATTACCTTTCTTTAGCACCAAACAAAACAGCGACTTTCTCTTAAGAACCCCAGAAATGAGACTGGTGAACGAGATCTTTTAAAATCATCTTGTCTTACACTTGATTGGCCGCCTCCACAATAGTAACGGTTATGATGTTTGGTTCCATTTCAAAATATTTCTTTATGAATTTGTTATATTAACATTAAAATATTTTTGTTTCCTTTTAAAAATAATTAGTAACAATTAATAATAATTATAAATTTCATATTCGAATTCAAAGCGTGTGTGTGTGTGTGTGTGTGTGTGTGTGTGTGAATCCCTTTCTAACACATTTCTAACATGCATTTTATGAACACCACCTATCGTGATAGGAGAAAGCAAAGGTCTGCTTGGGCATCTCGCAAATGGCTGGTTTATTGAGACGTGCCCCAGGCATACCAACTGGACGATTTTTTAACTCTTTCAGTAGTTAACATAAAACATGACGAATTTCATTAATAATCCAATTGGGTCTGTTCACTAGTTGGACGGGTAACCGATGTACCGACCCTTGGATGATTCGGTTCCTATGTATAGCTGTAGGTCTCTTCCGTCACACGACCTTAACCGTTACGAAGTTCAATAACACCGAACATTATTATTATTATTATTATTACAATAAAGTTAGTCAAGAGTTTAACACGAAATTTATCACTTCTCAGACATTAAATCAAATACTGTAGTTTGTTTTTCGAACTGACAAGAAGGTGGAGACAAACACTCACTCTGTACGTGGGATGCTGGTTTGTTGCTGGGGAACTTCAGTTTCATCATAAAAGGAGCAATGTACAATTTGGTCTTTTTTTTTAAATTATGAAGATGTTTCGGAAACTAAATATTTATCACGTTGGGAGAGACGCATTTCCATGATTGAGTACAATTTGATGGAAATGTAAGCCACCGAAGATGGAAATATTTTGCTTCAGAAATGTCTGGCCCATTTTAATAAATAATTGGAATTTGTGCTGTACCCCTTTTTTATTTATATTTCTGTTTGTCGTCGTTGTCGTCCTCGTCGTTGTAAGTAAAATGTATTGAATATTTGATGCATTATTCTGGTTTTTAACATTTTATGAAAGATTATTCAATATCGAGCTCGGATGTAAATTATTTTAAAATAAAAATTGAAGCCAAATTTTTTTTTTATATTTTGAGACTGAATTTATTTTCAAGCATCAGTGAAGAATAATTTATTTCATGCCAGTCATGTAGTCGAGACGACCGAGACCAGAAAAAAAAAGGTCTCGGGACCGATCTCGAGTACTACTACACTGGTTCAAGCTAATTTTAAAAGGTTCTCTCTCGATTTTTACGTCTAACGAAAGTTTTATTAAAGTATCGTAATATGGAGTGACTTTGGCTCAAGGGGTGACATTGGCACTTAAAAACAAAAATGTAAAAAAAAACTGGTTTTAAGCATTTCGTGCGAAGAGAAAGTTTCATGGAAAAAAAGCACTTATTTTTAATCTATGGGATTTTACATATCTTTTTGTCTAAACACTTTTTTCTCCATCTTTAATTTATGAGTTAGGTTGCGACAATTGTCAGCAACATGATGTTTTCCTGCTGGTTTTTTTTTTTTTTTGTAAAGTTAAGAAAGATTGAGGAAAAAAATCTTTAGACAAATGATGGGCAAAAATCCATAGATTAAAAATAAGTGTTTTTTTCCATGAAACTTTCTTTTTGCACAAAATGTATAAAACCATTTTTTTTTTTAAGAAGTGACAGTGTCATTCCTTGAGTCAAAATCATCCCATATTACGGTATAACGGAATAAATGCTTGGTTCAGTATTCGTCAACTAGTCCGTGCAAATGGTCGATCCAGCCATGTATTAAATGGTTAGTGGAATGACATCGTGTTGGATTAACCGTTTAGATTGGCTGGCGGATTGTTAATCTTCAATTTGGTTATTGTAACCCGAGTATTTTTCTCTTTGGAGATAATTTTTTACTTCCATATCGATTTTTAATTCTTGAATTTGAATTTTAACTATTTTGACTGAGTCCGGTTTTGATTTTCCATTTTGACTGAGTCCGGTTTATTTATGGTGCTGGACACCCTTTAATTCTATTTCAAATTATTTCTTATTTTCGTCCAGGATGACTCGGCCTATCCAGACGGATGGCCCTTTAAATTGATAGGCTAGGTTCCTTCGGCTTTCCAGAAGCCTACTTTGAATGTTAATTCACCTCAGCTAACAAGCGAGGCCTATTGCAAGGTATCTAAAACAACACACGCCCTCTTATAAAGTTTATTAAATGTTACTCGAAACTACATGAATTTATAAATTTATTCTGAAGTAAATTTATCAATTTCCATACAATGCAATCCAATTTTAAATTCAAAGACAGAGGTCAGTTATCTGAATTTAAATCGTTTAAATTTACCAATTTTCCGTAAAATACAATTCGATTATAAATCCAAAGAAAAAGTTTCTGAATTTAAGTAATTTATATAGAGGGGCTTTATATTTTAGTGCAACAAAACAAATAACGAGAAATTAAGTCGAAATCGACCATGAAATTTGAAGAATTGTTCTACTTGCCTGCAGATGACAAATTGCTCTCAATTGTGCTGCGTGCGGACCGCAGATTTATGGCCCGCCCGAAACTTTCAAAACGACAATCTACCAAATAACGGGACTTACTTCCGAACCCAAATTGACGGATTCAGTACTAGGGCCCAGACGTACCCCGTTTAGCATTTAATTGGAGCCAAATTAAATTAATGGAAAGTTCACAAAACTCTTGGTCCGTTGGTTAACATTAATTAAGATACAATCAAGTTCTCGGTTAAGGTAGCTAACAATAAAATTCTTATGCACAAGTTTCCGCGTAAACGAATGAAATGCAAGATAAGTTCTTAATTTCAATTTAGAGAGAATTTATACTTTGTTCTAAATTTTCTTTCACCACAAGTCTACATGAGCTTATTTGGCCACAGTTAACTTCAAGGAGGAACGACTACAACTGACTTAACAATTTTCGAATTTACTTTACAATTTTGAAGGACCCCGCCTTCCAATGTTCTGAAAGCCTATCAAACCATTTGTTTTTCCTAAGACCATCCCACAGAAGGCTATTACCCATACAAGAGGGAAAGAAGGCGTCTTTACTACGTTTCCCAGGATCCTGGGCCCCCTGATTGGAGCCGGACCTGATTTCCGAGTATAGACCCCTCCTTCCCAAAAATACATTTAAATATAGTTAACAGATTCGAAGTCCCAATTTTATGACCCCCTCGTGGTTCAACTTTAGCAAGCGTCTTCGAATCTGCCTTCCAAAAGTCGCACCACCATGCGAAAGAGAAACACCATTTGTACATCTGGACCCTTTAGTTGTAAATCTCCGCGGCCAAGCGGTTTGGGTTTCCTCTTCCCCTGAGAACAACAAATTAAATAGAACGACCGTTCTACCATCGGAAACATTTTTAACTTATGCCTTTATGAATATTCATAACCCAAAACGCTTGGCTTTTAGAGAACAAAATTAAAATCTTAAAACTAACATTTCTACTTTTAATTTTACAAAAGATTTCTGCATGCCAATTGCATGGTTACGACAGGTTTTCCATTTTTACTGATTCCGGTTTTGGTTTTCCATTTTTACTGATTCCGGTTTTGGTTTTCCATTTTTACTGATTCCGGTTTTGGTTTTCCATTTTTACTGATTCCGGTTTTGGTTTTCCATTTTTACTGATTCCGGTTTTGGTTTTCCATTTTTACTGATTCCGGTTTTGGTTTTCCATTTTTACTGATTCCGGTTTTGGTTTTCCATTTTTACTGATTCCGGTTTTGGTTTTCCATTTTACTGATTCCGGTTTTGGTTTTCCATTTTTACTGATTCCGGTTTTGGTTTTCCATTTTTACTGATTCCGGTTTTGGTTTTCCATTTTACTGATTCCGGTTTTGGTTTTCCATTTTTACTGATTCCGGTTTTGGTTTTCCATTTTTACTGATTCCGGTTTTGGTTTTCCATTTTTACTGATTCCGGTTTTGGTTTTCCATTTTTACTGATTCCGGTTTTGGTTTTCCATTTTTACTGATTCCGGTTTTGGTTTTCCATTTTTACTGATTCCGGTTTTGGTTTTCCATTTTTACTGATTCCGGTTTTGGTTTTCCATTTTTACTGATTCCGGTTTTGGTTTTCCATTTTTACTGATTCCGGTTTTGGTTTTCCATTTTTACTGATTCCGGTTTTGGTTTTCCATTCTTACTGATTCCGGTTTTGGTTTTCCATTCTTACTGATTCC